>CAUYQG010048074.1:0-81296 GCA_963574415.1 Tarsius wallacei
CGGTGCTCAGCCTGTAATCCCACGCCTTGGGAGGCCGAGGTGAGTGGATTGCCTGAGCCCGCGGGTTCGAGACCCACCTGGGCAACTTGGCAAGACCTCATCTCTACAATAAATAAAAAAATCAGCCGGGCATGGTAGCGCATGCCTGTAATTCCAGCTACTCGGAAGGCTGAGGCGGAAGGATCGCCGGAGCCCAGCAGCCCAGCAAGTCGAGGCTGCGGTGGCTGGGAGTGGCCACTGCACTCCAGTCTGGGCGACAGAGTGAGACTCCAACTCAAAAAAAAAAAAAAAGTTCAGACTGTGGTGTCAGACTTGCCTTCAAGTTCTACTTCTACTATGTCTTATTTCTGTAATATTGAATAGGTTATCTGACCTCTCAAAGGATTGATTTACTCATCTAAAATAGGATAATAATATTACCTACCACTATTGAAGAATTAAATAAGATAATACGTATAATACATTTATCTTAGTATCTTTCATAGAGTTTATACTGACAGAATGTTGGCTGTGGTTCAGTATTACGCTTATGATTTTTCTGGTCAATATAATTCTACCACACTTTGTTTTTCACCTACTTTGAATGACCTCATTCCTTGGCCTTGTCTTCCTTTGTCGTTCTGTAATGTTCAGTTTTGATATCCATCTGATCTTTTGGAAGAGATAGGTAAGCTGAATTATGCTGGTGTTGTGGCATGGAGGATTACGTTTACCATGTTAGATATCCTATCCCTAATTTTTCAGAATTTGTTTCATTTCCTAAGCCCAGGAATTTCTTTATTACATTTCTGAGATTTAGCATTAAATATGGAATGCCTCGCTATTCCTCTCCTTATACTGGTATTTTGGTGATATTTTCTTTATCAAAATTGTCTTTTTAAAGCAGCTTGCAAAAAAAGAGAGAGAGAGAGAGATCTCTGAAGGTTGTTTTTAGTGTCATACACAGCTAAATTTTATTTTTGTTGACATTTAAAGAGTGATATTTATAGACTAGTTTTATTTTTTATTTTCCACTTGACTTATAGGTAATGCCTTAAAAGTTTCACGTTTTTCATATGTCATATTTGTGTATAATCTGCCTAAAGATGTATCCAGAGATATTCTTATTTCATTTTTAAAAGATTTGTGGTCTGTAAGGGTGTGTAGTTCACGTATTTAGGTCTGGCCGCCCCTCTAGCAGGCCTGCGATTCATCTGTCTTCATAAAATGGCCGACAAGCTGTTCACATGCAAATATAAATTGAGAGCATGAGAGCCCTGGCATGGCTTTCTGGAGCTGCCTGCAATCCCAGTATTGTGCATTTCCCATTCCAAAAAGCAACCAGGATTGAGCATGGATTTTTCGGCCAAAGGCATGGAGATAGTAGCCAAGTTCACTTTTAACCCCAAATCACTTGGTGCTACCTGAAAGATTTACGCTATCATTTTGGGGAGATTGTGTGAGTTCAGAGGAAGAAAGCATTAATATCTAATAGATAAAGTAATACATTCCTGTCTCTCAAATTTCTATTTATTTCAAAGAAAAAGAAGTGGAAGCTACTTTATCTTAGACAGCCCCAGTTGAAGAATCATCAGCCTACTCATTTTCCTCTCACTGCCTTTAGTCAATCTCAGATGAAGTTATGAGAGGAAAAATGATTGTATCTCTTCCTTAAAGACATATAATCCCTAAAGGGAAGAAATGAAGCTTTCAGGACTAAGTATTTACACGCATTAGATAACTTTCTACTCTCTTGTGTTATGTTGATCAAGAGTATTCCCTGTTTTTCATTACCCCAGTTTATGAAGATGAGTTCCGAAGAGGCTTTTGTTTGTTTGTTTGTTTTTAAACTGAGTTTTCTTTTACTTTTTTTTTGTTTTTTGAGTTGGAGTCTCACTCTGTCACACAGACTGAAGTGCAGTGGCTGCTCCGGGCTCCGGCAATCCTTCGCCTCAGCCTTCCAAGTAGCCGGAACTACAGGTGCGCACCACCATGCCTGGCTAATTTTTGATTTATTGTAGAGATGAGGTCTCGCCAAGTTGCCCAGGCGGGTCTCAAACCCGCGGGCTCAGGCAATCCACTCACCTCAGCCTCCCAAAGTGCTGGGATTACAGGCTGAGCCAGCGAACCTGGCTTTTGTTTTTGTTTTGAAAGAGGGAACTCTCATAGGTATATCAACAAAGCTCTAAGAAGTTTTGAAATCTTGTTAGATTAAGGAGTGACAGACTCTACTCTTTAAAGATGAACTCGTGACCCCTTCCGTGTGTGTCTGTGTGTGTGTGTGTGTGTGTGTGAGTGTGTGTGTGTGTGTGTGTGTGTGTGTGTGTGTGTGTGTGTATGCAAGGGAAAATAATATTCTTTTTATCCTAGCTCTTGAAAAAGGTAATGGGAAACGAATGGTATTTCCCTAGTAAACCATGGAGAATGAATAGACAAATGGTAACATGCTGTTTCATCCAAAACCCTAAACTAGGCCATGTAACTTTACCTAAGTGGATGCAGCTGTTTCTTCCATGGCCAACTAGTCTGTTTTTTTCTATGGAATTTTTGCTTTCTTTTCTTGTACTCCCTTAAGACTCAACTGTAAAAGAAAACAAATCTTTGTCCAATTAGAGCATTAGATGGGAATTTTGAAGGAATTATGTGAAGCCCAGAGATGAAATAACAGAATCTCTGAAACTAAAAATTGGTATAATATAATTGTTAAAAAACCCTGCCTCTGGAGTCAAACAGATCTGAGTTCAAATTGAATAATAGCTGAGTGACTGTGTAAGCTAATACCCCAATCTTGGTGTTCTTATTAGTAAAATAGAAATACTAAAAGAACCTATCTCATGAGTGTTGAAATGAGAATTTACATACAAAATAGCATAGTCCCTGGTTCACAGTAAAGACTTAAAAAGAGGTAAGCATTACTACTCTACAATTAAGACTTGTCACATCTATAATGAGCACACATATTCAAGAAGTCAAAAGCTTAGAGTGGAAGGGGATGATATCCAAAATAACCAAGACTTTTAAAGACATCTTTTGTAGATACCTACTCTGCTCTGAAATGTCAGACATATGTTTCCTTCTTAAATCCCCACAATCTCCGTAATGCCACATCTATTTTCCTGTTTAGTTCTAGTCTCACATTCCGTTCATCTCCCATGAGTTTGAGAACCAAGGAATTGCAAGAGTGATTCACAGTTACTGGGACCTTCAGAATGAGTGCTCAAGAAGAAAGCAATTGTGGAAAGAAGGGACTCCTAGATGTCTTTGGTTTTAGCTGAGCTTTTCCTTGGCAAACCAAATAAAAACTATAAGCTGATTAAGGGTAGTACTTAAAAATCTTTTTTAAAAAGTCTTGCACAGCACCTAGCTGTGTGCCTTGAATTAGTGGGTACGTAGCACTTATTTACTCGGTGAATAAAATTAATAAAAAAAGGAAGATATTGACATCATCCCCAAATATTTTTTGAGTGTCTGCTCACTATTGATTTACCAGATTTTTAGAACAAAACAAAACACCCTGGAGAAGCTGAAAATCTAATTTGAGTATGAGGAGGTTGTACCCAGACACATGGACATATGGACATGGATATGACTAAATAGGTCTGGGAACCCAAAACTGGGGGCTAATAGCCATAGAGATCAAGTTGTCCCTCTCCCTTTCCTGTCCCTCCCCCTTCAATGAGCAGGTGTGGTCAGGTGTATGAAATATAATCATGTTAGTTTATGCTTGATGCTTGATTACCATAGGGAATCCAATTCAGACAGAGTTGATTGGCATCATTCATTTGGTCCTTTTGTAAATTGCCGAAGCGTTCTCTCTGGCTTTCTGAGAGCTCCTTGTTTGTTGGACTTTGACTTAGAACACCTAAGTAAACGACCTTTGTGAATACCCATGGTATACTTTGGCTACTTTAAAAGTATTAATGGGACAGACCGTTTGCAGTGCCTGCTTGATACAAGAGGGGACCCAAAAAAATACCCAGAATTACTTACCCCTGCTAAGTAAGTGTTCTAGTAATCCATCGGCCTCAGTGTATTGGCTAGCGTTGTGAGAGACTGCATTCGGCTTCAGTGAAATTTTTTTTTGGAGTGAATTTGCTAATTTCATGATGGATGACTTATGAGTGCACCTGCCCGTACCGTGCTGAATGTTCAGCAGTTTTTGACCAAAATACGGCATGACCTCCATGTCCCATACTCCCTATTCACCCGATCTCTCCCCAAGTGACTTCTTTTGTTTCCTTGGCTGAAAAAAGTCCTCAAAGGGAAACGTTTTGCCAATGTGGAAGAAGTGAAACAAAAAACGGTTGAAGCACTAAAGGCATCCAAATCGACAAGTTCAAAAACTGTTTTGAGCAGTGAAAAAAAGAAGTGTCTTGATAGATGTTTTGTGTCAAACAGATACTTTGAAGGTGACTGAAGTTGAAACATGTAAGAATCAATACACAATTTTGTATAAATAAATTCTGGGTTTTTTGGGTCCCCGTTGTATTTACAGAACCTGTGAACAGTCCTTCAAAGCTTGCACTCTGTAGTGCCTCGTTGGGTCAGTCATTAATGAGGGAAAAGCTCACGGGATAGCATTCCTACTTAATTCAAGGTACGCTTCTGTAGGGACACACTGAGTCAATGTCTGAGGCAACAGCATAGGCTAGCATTGGCACTCTAAAAAAACACCCCCCACTGAGTCTCACTGGTTATCAGTGAAAGCACCCTTAACTAGGAAAAAAAAAAATATTGGGCCTACCTTAACAGAAAAAGAAAAGCTGTGTTCACATGGTTTCACCCCCCACTTCTATTTACTATCTCGCTTCCCTTCTATTCACTAAGATAATAACTTTATCTTAGTGGTTTTTAAAATGGGGCATGTGTAACAAGAAATCAAAGTTGGTGTTTAGTTTTTTTTTTTTTTTTAGGCTTAATCACATTTGTTCCTCCTCATTTCTCTGGTAGTTGCACATATGTTGGTGGCATCAACCCTCCGATGGGTCTTTGCAATCAGTAGAAGGCCATTAATCATGATGCTTGCCCCAGATTTTGAAAATTTCCAGCTCTACCTGCCAATTTGAAAACTACCCTGGAGTATTGGTTGAGTCTAGCATTTGTGTTCACCATCTTCATTTATGACTAACCCACCCTGAACTGTTAAATGAGGTATCATTGTTAAGTGTCATGAGATGAACTAGGAATGCACTTCTCTTCAGCCACAATTGCTGGTATTGCATTTGTTGTCATTTAACTCATTGCTGTTCACGTTTTGAATTTTTAATGTTTGCAAAATAACTTTTAAGGCTAATGACTTCCTGACTTAAGGTTTATATGTAGGGTTTACTTTGCAGTTTGGGGATAAGATAACTATAAATTTCTTTTTCTCTTCTGGAAAAACATTATTTTATCTGATAATATTCTCTTTAAAAATTGCAGCCTCTCTTGCATAATATTTTTAATTGTTTTTACTACCTTCTCAAATATATAGTATATATGTTACAATATTATAATATTTACATAGAATGGGAAATAAATGGATAATTCCAAAAATAAAATCAATAATCCCAAACAGTAAAAATTGTCACTGCTCTATGAACTGCTTGTTTTAGGAACTGTTTTGATTAGTGTGTCATTTAGTTGGTTGATTTTAGGAATTCTGGTGGCAAGGCAACCTTAGAGTTTGCATTTTGCTGGAAAAGAAGGAGCATTCTAGCACCGTTGATTTGTAAATACAATTTATCAATATTTCATAATTTGCATGACTTTCTTTTACAATTACCCAGCAACAGTTATTCTTACAGTGTTCTTTCAAAAAAACCCTGCAGGGACAGACACAGTAGAGTGACCATCAAAATAGCAGCCATAACAGTAATGATCAATATTCTAAAATATGTAAAGGTCCCAACTCAGGGAGGCCTTAAAACCTAAATGCCTCTGGTTTCCGGATCTGTATAATTAAATTCTGACTGATGAATTTTCAGCACTGCTGTGGAGCTAGTTTCTCTTCTTTTTTTTTTTTTTTGAGTTGGAGTCTCACTTCGTTGCCCAGGCTGGAGTGCAGTGGCATGGTCACGACCACCCCAGCGTCGACCTGCGGGGCTCCAGCAATCCTTCCGCCTCAGCCTTCCAAGTAGCCGGAACTACAGACACGTGCTACCACGCCCAGCTATTTTTTATTTTATTGTAGAGTCGAGGTCTCACCAGGTTGCCCGGTCTGGTCTTGAACCCGTGGACTCAGGCAATCCACTCACCTCGGCCTCGCAAAGTGTTGGGATGACAGGCTGAGCCACCGAGCCCGGCCAGTTTCTCTTCTTTAAGAGACCAGGGAACGAGAATTTTGTTTGATCTGAAATTTCAGTCTGAAACTAGATGAGTTCCTCCTTCTTAAGTATAGTTAGCAAGTGTGACCCATCATTGCTTGCAGAGGCTCCTTAGAAATGCCTCCAGACAAAGGGACTTCTTGAGTCTTGCCTTGTGAAAGATTAAGGTTTCAGTCAGTCCAGGTCAGGGGCTTCCTTCGGGTATACCATGCGATCGAGTCGGCTGAGTGTGGCCTACAGGATCCAGTGTAGCTAAGGAGCCTTTTCAACTAAAATGGGGGTGGGAGGAGATTTATAGTCATTTAAAGAAGTACTCTTACCCTCACATATGAGGGGCATTTTGTTGTCTACACATAAAGGATAACTAGCTGAACAGACTTTAGGTTGGTTGGCTAGTGGCCAAAATAGAAAGTGTTTTAGACCCCATTGCCCAGATTTTCAGCTTCTGAAATGGGGACTGGCTGGGTGGTCTGTTTTAGACACCTTCCTCTCCCCGCTCCAACCCCTCACACAAATGGTTACAGAGGAAAGGGAAGTAAAGGGATTTCTTTCTGGTCCTCAAACTCAGAGGCGCTTGTGCCTCTTGTCCCAGGAGTACCCATTGAACGTTATGTTCCAATTAGAAAACCATTTTTAAGTGTTTATTTACCATTTCTATGATATTGTGTATACATAGATCTAGATTCTAAAAGTGTAAAAATAGGAAGCGATACAATTTATGAGGTCTTTGAATTGGGCTCAGAAAAGAAATCAAATGAGGGGCCGTCATCAAATCACAGTACGGTGGAAGGCGCACCTGGTGTTTGGCTGCAGCTCCATCTGCTACTGCTCTGTTTTCCCTGTGATCTAAGCCTGGAACTAGTACAACAGGACCCTCAGACAGAGGTAGCCTTAGAAGGACCACTTCTAATAGCCACTTTCCCTACCTTCCCATCAATTACAGATCAGCATGGGGGAAGGGTGGGCAGTAGGGGTCAGGAAGTGGGTATGAGCTTTCCTTGCCACAAATAATAGGGTCATTTCTGTTTTTAAATTTGAACGTGAATGTGTTGTGTTTTTTTTTTTCAGCCTGTATATTATTATTTGGGGGGGAAAGAATTATCCATTTGTGGACAATATTAGTAAACCGAATGTAATATAAATAATTTATTTGGGGATTTGGAGTCACTAATCCAGATTGATTAGTTGTCTGCTAGAAAAATTCATGTGGCCACAAGGATTTTTGGCACCTCTTCTCCCTACAGCTTCCTCGTTCTTTTTTTCTTCTTCAGGTTTTACTCAGCTCCAGGCAACTCTGTTCCCCTGGCATTCACTTGTCGTTAAAGAAATCTACTGGGACATCGCAGATAGAGATTGGGGGAGGGGCATTATTTACCGCAGATTGCTCTGCCCCATCTTGGTTGTTAATTTCTATACTTGGTTGATTCTAATCCAAAGGGAGCAAGGGAGTCTCATATGCCTTATCCACAGGCATCATATGGCGAATGTCCAAAAAAAGAAGTATAAAGGATACTGTGGCAAGACCCAGCAAAATAGAAATAGCCTTCCAACAATCTCTCCATGAAGGAAAGTCAGTGTTTTCTTAGATCTCTGTAGGTATTTTGCAACCGGAGAGCTTCTCAGCAAGCAGCACTTGTAAACGCAAAGATGAACAAGAAGCAGCCAAATCACAGCTTCCGAATAGGTCAAATTAGCAAAGGAAAGTTGCCATTAAAAGCTTGACACTGAGCATCTGTTAAGGGAAAATCAGTTGTCCAAGTCACTTAAAGACTTGTACCTCAATTCTCTCATAAGTAATTTAACAGATAGTTATTAAGAATCTGCCGGGTACGTTTGGACTGTGTATTGGACATGTTGAGGGAATACAGAGATGGATCAGCCATCCTGTTCTTGAGGGCCTGATAGTTTACTAAAAGGGAAAAAGCATGATGCATTCATTCATTCAACAGATATTTATCAAGCGCGTTCTAAGAAGCAGGCGTGTTCTAGGCACTGCACTGAGCAAAGCAGAGATAATCCTGCTCTTAATTGACCTTACCTTCTCAGGGGAGAAGACAGACAATAAAGTAGCTAATACACATGTCATGTGCCAAGTGGTTCTCAATGCTATAAAGGAAAATGAAACAAAGGGAATAAGGAAGAGAGGACACGGGTGCTATTTTCCATAGGGTGGTCAGAGAAGGCCCTTCTGATCGCTTGACATTTGAGCCAAGGCCTAGACGGTGAAGAAGTGAACCATGCAGGTATCAGCGACTTCTGCTCTAGGAAAAGGGAACAGTATACATTTCCTGAAACGTACTGAAGGGACACCTTGAGGGTGTTGGGATGACTTGAAGGGCACAAGTGAGGGAGAGAATAGTTGGCGATGAGGGAAGCAGGAAACAAGATCATATTGGACCCTGTAGGCCGCAAAGAGGATTTGGCAAATCCTTGGTAAGCCATGATACACCCTAGAGGAATGCACATACCAAATCCAATCATTTCTTGATACAGTGGATATGTCCTGGGCCCCCGTGACATGATAGTAGCTGTTATAGATGCTGAGTGTTCAGCGGTGAGCAAGGCAAGACGGAGGTTTGGTGTGGAGTTGCAGAAAAAGGCCTAATTCACAGCATTTCTAAGGAACGAGACTTTCTCATCTGCCCTGGCAATATCTTTTAGTATCCTCAAAGTTTTTTCCTTAGTCATGTGTTACTAAAGGTTCCTTGTCTGAAATATTTGGCTTCACATACCCAGTCGTGTAAATGGTTTCTTTTTCACAATGGAGGTCTAAGTCTGTGGATTTCCAGCTTACCCCTCATCTCATGACACTATTAGATTATAAACCCCTAGGTCTCAAGTACATTTACCATGAAGGTTGATTTTGTTCCCTGATAGTTACCAGATTTAGCAAATTAAAAATAAAGATGCCAAGTTAGATTTGAATCCCAGGTAAACAATGAATAATTTTTTAGTATCACATGGGACATACTTATACAAAGTATTCATTGTTTATCTAAACCAATTCTTGTATTTTATCTGGCAACCAGTCCTAATTCTCTACATACTCCCCCATGGAGGTTTCATCGGTAATGGTAACAGAAGCATTTGGAAAGGTCTGATTAGTCTGTGATGATTTCACTGATCACAAAGGGTCAAACCTCTGGAATTGAACCCACTGAAAAACGAAGCCTGGGAAGAGTGCTACCAAGTTCTAATGACTTGACTGCTTAAATTCCATTCCTCCCGCATCTGCTGGTACCTAGCCCAGTTTTCCTAGAACAATAAGCCGCTTGTCAGGCACAGTCAATAGGTACAATACAATAGTTGAGAGCCACTCAGCCCATACAAGGAAGTGTATACGTTTAATTAGTGGTATATTTACTAAGTAAGCCAGTGGGACAGTATGTGAATCACAATATCCAGTTATTGCCAGACTATTTGCTTCACGGAAGATGATGGAAATAGAAAATCAGTCAAATAATAGAGCACTTGGAATTTCTTTAATTCAAAGATGAAGTAAAAACATTTTGTATAAACTTGAAAATGGAAGGGGCCATATTTTTCATGTGCTATGTGGAAAGCTAAATGTTTATCTTTTCATTTGTAATGGGGACTACTTTGCTAGGTATGACAAAACTTGTCTGAAGATGTTAGGAAAACAGTATGATCTTTGAACCTCCTACTTTAAGAAAGAATGACGTTCACAGATTCAAGCAGTTTTGGAAAATTGGGTTAAACTCTTTTGGGCTTTAGAGCCAGATGATGACAAAAGTAAACATTTTTGGTGCTAATGATCATGATAGTAGCTCACGTTCATTGTGGACTTTCTGTGTGCTGGCATGTGAGTTTGGGTCTCCCAAGAATAGTATGTTCTGATAGGATCAGATGTGCAAAAATGTATTAGGTTGATGCCTATAAAATATGAAGGGGAGGGAGCAGGAGTAGACTGAGAGAGCCTTTAGGCTGGAATACAGCTCTGATACATGGGAAAGGAGTAGGGAGGAATGGGGGATTGGGTGGGAAGACTCACAGATAGCAGTAAGCTTCTAAGAAAGTTTTGGCCCGGCCAGTAGAGAGTCCCTGAGCAAAAGCCACCTGTTGGAAGAGTTTTGTGTCCCATAGGAATGGGCCTGCATTGCTATCCTCCAGTCATGGACTGGAAGCAGCCTGGAGAAAGTGTGGTGGACAAATGTGGTAGACCCAGAGGAGTGACAGCTGGTGCTGTCAGGCAACTGTGTTCTTTGTAGTGGGAGATCTGGGTGGCTTATTTTTATTTATTGCCACTCTATAAGGGCTCTGTATTCATGATCTTATATAACCTTAATGTAATCCTATGGAGATAGGTGCCCATTTTACAGAGGAAGAAACGGAGATGTACAGAATTTAAATAGCTTGCCCACAGTCAAAAAGGCATAAAGAGTGTTCAAACTCAGCCCAACTACACAGTATAATTAATTGCTCAACCATTACACTGTATTACAGAAAGAATGGAATTTGCACTTTGGTTCCATAATTTATTGATTTTATAAATTTGAGCAAGTAATTTATACTCTTGGACTTTTGTTTTCCAATTTGTAAGGTGGATGTCATCACCTTCCCAGGAAATGAGCTTTTGTTGCTGTTTTGTTCTGAGCTCAAACAATACTAGTTCCTTTTCCTTCCTCTTGTTTTTCTCTCATCTAGGATTGTCATCTCTTCCTTTTTTCCTTATCTCATCTTTCCAGGTATCTGCCTCAGCCTTGCTCAGGCACTCACAGCCTTCATTACATCCTCAGGACAAGCAGGACTGTTTCTGTGTGAGTTGTCTGTCTGTCGGCATGCAGAAAGTGCCCAGCAGTTGCCATGTTCCATAACAGATACCAAGAAGGTGTAGCCCACTTTCTCTTTCACTCACCTCATGCCTGGTGGATAGGAACCATGCACTACAGGACATCTTTTTCTTGTTTTAAAATTTTGTAGCAAAATAATATTTTTAGGGAAAAAATTATATTATTTAAAAATGAACATTCTTTGTTCCTTTTTCTACAGTCTCATGGATTATGAGTATATGATTCTTTAATGGATATTTTTAAACAGCGAACTAAATTTTCATTTGATTTTTCTGCTGGAGGTGGAGAGCATAAAACAAGGTTAGTTGTAAGGTACTTATACCAGCTGCCATTATGTTTGTTGGATGGCATAAAACAATTATGATTGTCAATAAATTTGAAAGTGTTTCAGTTGCAAAAGATGTAGGAGTGTAGTTTTATTGAACACATAAAATGTTTATTTTCATTCCCCATTTTCGGGCAATACAATAGAAATTTGTACCTCATCCTTTTCATTTTAGGTTTCTAAATTATTTAGAAGAATCGGTTAATTCTCCATTTCAAGTGAGCAAGACAAAGTTCATTAGGATATCTGATTCCTAGCATGTCCCACATTCACAGATCATGTTAACTCCATAGAGAGGTTTATCTTCTTTTAAAATTGCAAATGCTGTCCAAACTGAAAGCTTTTCCATTTAATGTACTGTCATAGCTTTGAACTACAAGTAAGATCCTTAACGATGGGAGAGGAGGGTGGAGGGTGGGGGTTGGGCTGGGGAGGAAGCACCTTGTTGTCCAAGCTGCAGCCAATTCTAAAAGTAACAGTGAAGAACAGAACGTGTGGGTCCTTTCAGTTCCAGTGACTCTGCAACATGGTATCATGTAGTACATGCACATAAACCTCAGCACATGCTCGACCAGTGGTTACCAACCGGTGGGCCTTGAAGGGGGCCAGATGGAAAATCTTAGAAGAAATTATGCATTTTTCCCTCTTGATCAAGCTACACTGGCTGAAGATTTTTCCTTTAGACTCTGTGCTTGTGAACTCACTGGTTCTCTTATACTTCCAGAGACCCTGGCAGCTGGAGTTTGGATTCATTTAATGAAAAGTGGAGGAGCAATGGATTGTCTATTATTTTTTTTAAATGGTAAATGAAATACTTTAAGAAATTGACTCCATGAAAGGAAATTATTACAAGTTGTCCTGAATAATAGGAAGATACAGAAGAATCTGTTGTAGACAATGGTTAATAGCCTTTAATTTTCTCTCAGAGAAGAGGAGGAGAGGAGAGGAAAGCAGGTGCCAGTGTCAGCCCGTCGTGACTGGTGGTGTGCAGGGCCTGCCCGTTATCTCTAAAATATATCCCTTTCCATGGTTCTTTCAACGATTCCTGTAGAATTCAGCTCTGTGTGAGCAGAATTGCTAGGAGGTCAATGGGGAAAGCAACTCAGAGTAGGAGACTCAGCACTTCTTTACGGCAACTGGTCAGGAAGGCATAACTTTGAGACACAAGATCCCAACGTAATTTGGTAGCCTAATCCTGTGCATTGTGTCGAATATTTGAGTGTTGGGATTCAGATCGCTTTCTATGTGGATTCTTTCTGTGCATTCATAAGAAAGGCAAGAAAATTGACTAGTCAAATAATTCTGCATCCTGTACACTTTAAATCACTTGAGTATGTTACCTTAATTTAGCATAATATTCCAAGAGGTAGAGGATGAGGAAAATGTGGCTCAGGGAGGTTGAGGCACACGTCCACGGTCAGCAGCAAGGGTGTGCTGGGAGTCAGTGTCCACTGTCTTCCTTGAGAGCCTTGAGACAAAACAGGGATTCTAGATAGTGATGAACTTTGAAGTGTTTTGAAATGTACTATGCTCAGAAACTATAATAACCTCAAATAATTTGTATCGTTAGGTTTTCAGTGTGTTTTCTATATGTTCTGTCTCCCCATCCCAGCGAAATTGTAAGCTTTCGTCAGGGAATAACCATGGCACATAATGATATAGAATGATGGTGGCCTAATTATGCCATTTAATGATGTTATATAATGTAATGCATAATGTAGGTATTATATTATAATGTATAACCTGTAGCCCTTACAGACTACGAGGCTTTCAGCTGAACACCAGCCCCTGGAAACAGTAACGTGTCACAATATGCTGACACTGAAACCAGAAAGAGAGAATCTGCAGAATTCCGCATTTCCCTCAGGATACCTCATACACTGTGGGTGACATGTGACCTGCTGACATAGGCACCAAGTGAGGGAGATGGCATTATTAGGAATTAGTTTATCATTATTTTTTAGATTTCTTATTTTTTAAAAGATGCAAAATAAAACTAGAAACTCCGGTGTTTTCTTTGGGCACCTTTGCTTTGTGTTTTGAGGAAACCACTCTCTAGATTATACATGCCATGAGGGCCGAAACTAATGTGGGTGTTATAGTCCAAGCATAGTGTCTTGGCACTCAATGAATATATATATATTTTGAGTTGTAGCCTCACTCCATCACCCAGGGTGGAGTGCAGTGGCATGGTCATGGCCACCCCAGCGTCGACCTGCTGGGCTCCGGCGATCCTTCTGCCTCAGCCTTCCAAGTAGCTAGAACTACAGGTGCGTGCCACCACGCCCGGCTAATTTTTTGATGTATTGTAGAAATGAGGTCTCGCCAAGTAGCCCGGGCTGGTCTTGAACCTGCGGGCTCAGGCAATCCCTCGCCTCAGCCTCCCAAAGTGCTGAACTGACAGGTTGAGCCGCCGAGCCTGGCCTCAATAAATATTTTTAGAGTGAATGAGTAAATGAGTGAACGAATGAATCTTTTCCATAGGAAGTTAACGTCTTTTAAGGGAAAAATGATATATAATCATAGGTTATTCCCCTCCTTCCAATTCATCTTTTCTTAATCATGCATGCATTTATTAATATATAATCCCTGTGCCAAGCAGTGGGGATAAACATCAGTGGGATGCAGACCCAGTGCTCATCAAGTCCATATTCTAGTGAGGGAGAGAGATACGTGGGTCAATAGTTGCCATAAAACGTGACTGTGATCTCCTGAAGGTATTTGAATTGTGTTGGGGGCCTATGGGAGGTAGGGAAACATGCTAAAGACTATGTAAGAGGTAATAGGCAAGTTATAGGTTTTCAAAGAAGAGCTTATTAGATATTTGATCTAAATGCTGACATGTAATAGAAGTTCCTAAATGTTACCTAGGTCCTTCTTGTCTTCCCCCATCATCAGCTCAAAATGGCCATTCCACAGCCTGAGGAAATGTAAGGCCCACTCCAGGATTTCTACATATTTCTGGGAGTGCTTTCAGCTAGAGTTATTTTCTGGTTCAGTTCTTACACCTGCTGAGTTAGCCTAAGCTACAGATCTTCTCCCAAGCCATGCGGTGTTCCCTTCTGTGTCTGGTTCCCAGATGTTGGGTTGGGCTCCTTCTCTGTGTTTCTTTATGATGCACATAGAGGGGAATGGGGCTGGGGAGGGAGCACTTAGGGACTCTCTCAGAATTAATATCTCTGAATACACTAACCCCTTCACCTTGATTTAAAAGCACTTAGGTCACTCTGCCATGTTATCATTGTCCTTCTCCTCTCTTTCCCCCTCTTCTCTGAGTTCTCCTTGTTTTTGTTTTCCCTGAGTTTTGCAAATCTATGTTCTTGGGAGTCTCTTGTTTTAATGAGAAATATGCCATCAAGGTATCTCCTAATCAGTGGATTCTGGCACTCTTGACAAAATAATAGATGGGACTTGCTGTTTCTGTATGTGTGAGAAGGAGGATGCAAGGTTCTTGTTAAGCAAAAGGAACATTATGAGTAGAGGCCAAGGGGTAGAAAGGACTCAAAATCCAAGGCTGGGCTTGGCCTAGGCATAGTGTTTCTGAACAGTTTCAAATATGCCAGTCATATCATGTTTAATTCTTGGATGGCCAGTCACCCAGCATGTTTCCCTTGGAATGAAGCTTTGCTCACTGACTGGCTGACAGCTAGAAAGCATCCATAAATGAGAGATGGAGATGAAATTAAAATGTGACTTCTTTGGCATCCACCTTTCGAACCTAGGCCTTCCCCACTTTACTCTAATTCAATTTAGTAGATGTTGGATGGAAACTAATACAGTTAAAAAGAACTTCATGTAATCTCACTAACATTCTTAGAACATGATGCTCAAGGTTTTCTGGTCAAGGATATTTGCATTTGCATTTAGAGAATAGTTAAGAGCCAGAATTCTATGCATGTGAAAAGTCCTTGCTTTGAGAGTGACATTTCCAAGCTGTCAAAATCTAATGTGCTCAAAGCTCAAACTGAAATTGCCTTTTATTCTGTAAATATTGAAGAGAAGGCTTAGGATGGCACCAGTGAATTTACTAGCCTACTGAGTTGGAATCAGAAAAAACCCATTTGTTGAGTATAAATTGTCATAAAATTCAAGCCTGAGGAATGCAACGAGAAAGTATCACAGGTGGTCAGAGTCCCACTGTCCTGCTGGCCCCATGGTCACTCTGACATAATTTACTTGTGAGGTTTTATTTGGAGTATGTAAACATGTTGTATGCATTTTTGTTAGTTGACTGTCCTCATCTCCAATTTCTTGATGTGTACAGTGAACTGCAAAAATATTCACATATTACATTCACTTATTCAACTAATATTTACTTATTAAACATCTGCTGTATGCCAGATACCACTCCAGTCATAATAAGACTGATGGAGTCCACAGAAGTCAAGTGTTGTGCCCCAAGCAGCAGATTCACCTTAGAACCGAAACCCTTGGTGTTCACTTCCTTGTATAGCATTCTTTGTTGTTGATGTTGTTGTTGTTGTTGTTTATTTGTTTGTTTTTAGTTGGAGTCTCACTCTTGTCACCCAGGCTGGAGTGCAGTGGCATGCTCACAGCCCCCACAACCTCAACCTGTTGGGCTTAGGCGATCCTTCCACTTCGACCTTCCAAGTAGCTGGAACTATAGAGCATTCTTTCTACTACATTTTTACTCTGCTTTTCTTAGACTTGCTGCTTCTCCAATAGAAAAAACAGGAATCAAAAATTACTTGTAAGGCTATTGACATCATTCTCTTCATTTACCATCAAGTTATAAAGTTTCTTTGAAAGTCAGTTGTGTAGGATTTTGAGTCAATTTATCACAGTTTTAATATTGCATGTTTTTGGGTGATTCTCCAAATACTGTCCACAAAGGTAGACATTAGGTGGATTGTAAACTTCATGAAGGCAAGAATTGCTTTTCCTTTTTACTCACCATCTTCTCCTATTGAATCCAGAGTGTGTGTTCAGTAGAATTCCTCCATAGGTACAGAACTGGACACACCTCTGATGCTTTATGATGTCCCTATCGTCTGGCGCGGTATGCACACAGCATGAGTTCTCCATAAAGTCTGCTGCTAGAAAGCTGATAAATGATGTTGTCCATATTCAGTGGCTTTTTGTGTGGAACATGTAGTCCCCAGGCCACCTCCTCAGCAGAACCCAATATGCAGTCCTTGGGTGTCCAGTCAAGCTACTTGCAGTTTTGCTTGCTATGCTGGGGTGGGTACCTCTGATACCTGGAGGTCCCCGGGCTGCAGACACAGCAAGATGGTTTTGAGTAGGGCATGAAAAGTTTGCTGTCAGTGAGGGAGAAGGACTTGCCTGGGCTGGGAAGAATAGGATTTCAGACTCCACATCTGGTAGTCTTCCCTCTATCACCATCACTGTCTTCATCTGCCTACGGCCATCAGCTGTCCTAAGTGCAGGTCTGTGACAGAAAGTTGTGTACCAGACAGGGGTGCAGCAGGGCTCAATGGCTCAGCCTATCATCCCAGCACTTTGGGAGGCCAAGTGGGAGGATTGCTTGAGCCTGTGGGTTCAAGACCAGCCCAGGAAACTTGGCAAGACCTCATCTCTACAATACATCAAAAATTAGCCGGGTGTGGAAATGTGCACCTGTACTTCTGGCTACTTAGAAGGCTGAGGCAGAAGGATTGCTGGAATTTGGGTGGCCTTGAGCATGCCACTGCACTCCAGCCTGGGCAATAGAGTGAGACTCAAAAAAAAGACAGAGCTGAGTGTAACCAGTCAACGTGTGAGATCCATGCTTGTTCCTTGGCAAACCCACTGACTTGAAGGCTCTTTGCACTGAAAGAGGTTGAGGCAGGAGTAAAAGAGGGGCTCTGCAATGGAGTTGAAGAAAGTCCCTGGGTGAAAAGAAAGGTAATATCCACCTTATGCTCCTTAACATAAATATAAGACGTGGTGTCTCTCTCGTCCAGTCTTTTCCATGGTCTTACAGAGTACAGAACAGGGATAAAGTCCAAAGAAGTGGCAAGTTTGATAGTTCTCGTTGGTGGGAACTTTTTTTTTTTTTTTGAGTCGCAGTCTCGCTCTGTCGCCCAGGCTGGAGTGAAGTGGCACACTCACAGCCACCCCAACGTCAACCTGCTGGGCTCTGGAGATCCTTCCACCTCAGCCTTCCAAGTAGCTGGAACCACAGGCAAATGCTACCAATAGCCTGGCTAGTTTTTTATTTATTGTAGAGACGAGGTCTTGCCAAGTTGCCCAGACTGATCTCGAACCGGGGGCTCAGGCAATCCACTCGCCTCAGCCTCCCAAAGTGCTGGGACTACAGGCTGAGCCACTGAGCCCAACTGGAGGAAACTTTTTGAAACGGAAGAATGTCATTCTCTAGTTTGAGTTGGCAAGTGCATGGGTGGAAGAGGGCAGGAAACCTGGGCCAGAGCCTTCACTCTATCAGTGTGTCTGTGAAATGCTTTCAGAACATTCACGTTCGGACTTTACCGCTTACTCAATGTAACTAACCTTGGGAAAGGTATCTAACCTCATGTGCCTCAGTTTCCTCATCCATAAAATGATTGCTAAGGATTCTTGCCCTTCTTTGCTCCTAAGGATCTAGTAAGGATATAATGATAGAATGAAAGCATTTGATGAGTAATCAAGTCGTATATAAAATGAGCTGCTGTAATAATTTCTGGTCATCAAGAATTCCTTTATTTCCCTCCCTGGTCTCCTGAAAAGTGTTAGAAGGCCAGTGAATATGCTTCATATTTTCTTTTTAGCCAGCAGTATTCATTTTGGGGTTGAATATTGTTACGAAGCTGCTGCACGGGAAATACATGCTCTTCTTCTAGGGAACGTGTTTTACCACTTGTCATGCCATTGCATCCCATACCCACAGAGTCCTGACAATGCAGAAAGGTGTTTTTTTTTCTGTTTGCTGTGGCACCACTTTTACCCTCTATTCCAAACTGATGGCATTCTAAGATTGCCAAAGATAATTTTTAAAAGTGTAAGTGTCCCAAATTACCTCCAAATGGCAAAAAAAAAAAAAAAAGAAAAGTCTTCCATTTCTAACAATGATACTCCAGTTAATCCATTTAAGAAATCTTTTTTTTTTTTTTTTTTTTAGTTGGAGTCTCACTTTATCTCCCAGGCTAGAGTGCAGTGGCATGCCCACAGCCACTGTAGTCTCGACCTGCTGGGCTCAGGCGATCCCTCTGCCTCAGCCTTCCAAGTAGCTGGAACTACAGGTGCAAGCCACCACACCCGGCTAATTTTTTGATTTATTGTAGAGACGAGGTCTTACCAAATTACCCAGGCTGGTCTCAGAACCCTGGGCTCAGGCCATCCTCCCACCTCAGCCTCCCAAAGTGCTGGGATTACAGGCTTCAGCCACCGTGTCCGGCCAAGAAATCTTGAGACTGTGAGTCTATCAGTGTTTGACTTCAGATTGTGTTGGGTTTTTTCACTCTTAAACTCTCTCAAATTCCTACACTTTTAAAAATTTGCGTTGAGTTTATTCTCCCCAGTGGCATTTAGATCACTTTTGGTTGACTTTGACTTAAACTTTTCTTTCTCAGAGATGATCAGCTCAGAGACAAAATAGGCTCCAGTCATGTATGTTTGTTGTTTGGCAAATAGATACATTTTTGTTAGTTACTGAGGGTGGTAGGGACACAGTTGTCTCTAGTAATTTTTATTTGTATTTGGTGGGATCTTTAAAGGAAATATCCGTGTCCTCTTCCTTAAGCTGCTGGTCTGAAAGCTCTATCAAGCACAGAGTTTAAATCCCTAATAAATTATTTCTAAGATTTTCAAAAGGCATTTTGAGTGCCTGTGATTCCAACTCTTATCTCTACTCTTGAGCTTTCATTTCTACCCCCTCATCGTAACCTTGCCCACCAAAAATACCTGTGACTTCAAGACATCTAAGCTTATTTTAAAACAGGAAAAAACAACTTTCACAGAAAGAAAACCTCTAATATATATGGAAAAGCTTCAAGACATTTGCCTCGTAGTACATTTTTCTGGTTGAACCTATTTCTCTCACCTCTCCTTCTCAGAAAAGTCTTCAACTGTGCCCAGCTAGAAATACAGCAGAGTGGGCCAAGTTCAGTCATTCCCAAGGCGATTGTTTTGGTCTGAGGAGACTCTTACCTTTAGTGAGATGTATATGACATAAGTTAGTAGAGAAGAACTTCCTTTTGTTAAATGGTTCATTTATTTCATTGGCCTAATGAAAGTTATGTGAACCACAATGAATCACAACAATTACCAGTTTAATTCTTTTTTTTTTTTTACCCCTGTATTTATTTAAAAGCTTTGCTCTATAAATATAGGACCTGTAGATAAAAGGTTTCTCTAAAATTACTCTCTTTTCAAGATGTTTTCATTAGTTGGTATTCATTTAAGTGGGCTCTCCTCTGCATAGCATTAAAGGTGTGCGTAAATGTTTTTATTGGTTTCTTCCCTATCTTCCACTTTTATATTTCCTCTATATGAGGCTATGCCATTAACCTTAGCAGTGCTGAGTGTGATTGTCTTTCGATCAGCCCCATCATTGCAAACCACTGATCCATAGCTTACATTACTTAAACCACTGGTTCCTAAACAGAAAAATAGCCCCATTACCTTCCTTGGAATGGTGATAGGCTGTCTGAAGAAAATCCTTTCAAAAAGAAGAGTGAAAATACTCCCTAGTTCCTTTGGGAATAGTCCCCTCTTTGATATAAATGTTGCAGTAAGTAGTACCTGAGTTTCCTATTTTAACTCCACATGAAACATTTATTGAGTGCCTGCTGTGTTTAGGGCACTCTTTAAGACATACAGTGATGCAATGACATTTTGGATGCCGTCCTGGAAGAGCCATACTTTTTTCTGCAGGTGATAGGCAGGTATGCGCCTAATAACAACGCAGGGTAAATACGCTAAGTGCTCGAAGAGTAGAACAGACAAAAGTGCTTTACACATGCAGCAGAGACAATGCCACAATTCTGACTTTAGGGACAGGGGGTGGAAAGTTAGATTTCCTTCAGCAGAGAAGAAGAGGGAGGAGGGGAGAGAGAGAAGCATGCTCCAGATAAATAAACAGTATCACCAAAGGCATGGTGTAGCTTGAGAGTTGTTGGTGAGTTTGGAAAACAGCCAAGGGGTGTGGTACGGCCTTTGCAAGGTAAAATGAGGCAAGGGAAGGAAGGCATAGCATCTGCAAGTGTGCCGTTCATGTTTTCATCTTCTCTTTTAGATACTGCTTGCAGCATAAACCAGAGACAAGCAGTTCCCACATGGCTGCGGCTCACTGCCACCAGAGTTTGTCTTAACCCAATCCTGTCATTCACCCAGTCAGATTCGTGGTAGAAGATGCACTGAATTAGGAACCTGGAAACCTGGCTTCCAGTCCTGGCTCAGCCATTGATTAGCTGTGATCTTAAAAAAGTACCTGGTCTTTGAGCCACGGCTTACTTTTCTGTAAATTGGAGGTCATAATAGTTCCTACCTAATGATTCTTTAGAGTCGTAAATGAGATAATGTGTAAGAGGTGTTCAGCACAGTTCTCAATGTATAGCTGGTGCTCCGAAAATGGAAACTACTTTCAAAAATATTTTGATACTTAATTGCCCATCTTAAATGAACTGGGCTTTATTTTAGTTATTGATAACTTACAACACACTGGGGGGAAAAAATCCCTCTGCTCAAGGGGATTGCACTAATTTGGAAATTAGATACTATTTATTTTCTTCCCAAGCAAAGTCACTCCACAAAAGTGCTCACTTGTATTGATAGAATAGGTATTTTGAAATTTTTGAGACCTGAACTTATGAAACTGTACTTCCATGCATCTCTAAAACAGTTCTATAGCAGGGCTCTTTTCCATTGCTTGACACTTGTTCCAGTGAGTTTACAGAAGCTAAAAGAAGATGCTCTTCTCTAGTTGCAGTCTAAATGCTGAATTCTTCCATCTCCTACAAATTCCATCCTGTATCAAAAGGCTCTAAAGATCCCTCAAATCACTTTTAGCATTTATTGCCATTACAGCAATCTATATCTTATCTTTTCACTGATTAGAATTGTACCTTCCTTTTCCATCTTTTGAACCCTCCTCTGAACTTTGAAGACTTGAGTGTTTGAAATCTTGATCTGGGTCTGTCTTAGGCTATCAAGAAGAGAGCTTTAACTTATGTTCCCAAAATGGGGGCACTAGCTCTTTAATTTTTCTTTTTAATTTAATCTCAATGTCTTGGAAGGAAAGCTTTCACTTAAAGCACAACTTTTATGAAAAGCATTTTTGTTGAAGGGAAATCTTAATGGGGAGAACTGTAGATAACGAACTTGAGGAAAATGTCTGGCAACGCAGACTTCTGCAAGTTTGAGGCTCTTGGTGAAATTTCAAACAGTCCAAATGGAAAATTACCCAGTCTGTTTCCTCAAGATAGACTTGTTTGTACAACGTCTCAAAGTTTAAATGGCAGAACAGTAGGTACACACGCTGTACTTATAAGCTGTGTTTGTATTACAATGCTGTGTTTTTAACCTCCTTTAGTTTGGAACACAAGCTGGATAATGTCTTAGTTCTGTGCTTCCTGGATTATTGATGAATAGCTGGGTTGTATTTAATAACCAGAAAGAAAGAGACAAACAGGCCAATACCTTCACTAAGAATATTTCTTATCTCTTAGGCTTTTACTTCTCTTTCATAGAAAGAATTTTTTAAATTACATATTGAGTTTTATACTCATGAAATCAAAGAATTCTCAAATATCTGAGAGTTATTGACTGTGTCTTTATTTTGTGTCATCCCAGTAAAGGTCCCTAGATCTTACAAAAAACCCAGATTCATTAGCTGGCACAGTTCTCTCAACAAGCAGATGAAGTAAAGATGACACTAAAAAATTTTCTTCTTACTTATTTTCATAGTTATTTTCCACAGTAACATAGTTATTACCAGTAAAATATGGTTTATCTCTGGTGATCATATTTTATATGCTATGGGCAAATGGGCAATAGCAATGATAGCTAATAATTATATTGTACTCTACAGTTTTACAAAATATCTTCCAATGCATGATCTCATGTGGTACCTTGCAGATCTAAGTATAATCACATGAAATTCATCAGATCTATACCTGCTTCACTGGAGTGTGAGTAATAAATATATTGAATTTTAAAAAATTGACACCTGGCTGGGTGCATTGACTCATGCCTATAATCCTAGCTACTTGGGAGGCTGAGGCCAGAGGATGAAGTTCAAGGTTGCAGTGAGCTGTGATTGTGCCACTACGCTCCAGCCTGGGCAACAGAGTAAGACTCCCTGTCCCCCACCCCCCAAAAATGGACACCTATCTGAAATTTTTAAGAAAAGGGCCATTTAGAAATTAGATTCCAAGAACTCTAAATACTCACTTGTATTATATCATAATAAAAGCATAATTTTTATTATTTTATAGAAAGCATCATTAAACATGGCTAGTTCTGTATATTCATAAAGAGCCCACAGAGATGTGTTGAACTCATTAAAATAATTCTCCACGATGAGTAATCCAGGAAACCAATTTTATTTCTATTTTTTGTAGCAGTTTTTTTCTCATGAAAATATCCTAGCAAAATTGTAATCATCCTGTTAACCATGCTTGCATATAGGTATATATAAATGTATATACACACATCTAGATACACACATATGTATATATACACATACACAATGTACATATCTATGAATATATGTATATGCATAA
Source organism: Tarsius wallacei (assembly GCA_963574415.1). Classification (NCBI taxonomy): domain Eukaryota; kingdom Metazoa; phylum Chordata; class Mammalia; order Primates; family Tarsiidae; genus Tarsius; species Tarsius wallacei. The sequence goes on from CAUYQG010048074.1 coordinate 23,102, forward strand.
ACCTCTATAAAGACTGGTTGCTTACAAGAATATGTACAGTAAAATGAAAAATATAGGCCAGGCTTGGTGGCTCAGCCTGTCATCCCAGCACTTTGGGGGACTGAGGAAAGTGGACTGCCTGAGCCCGCGGGTTTGAGACAAGCTCAGGCAACTTAATGAGACCTTATCTCTACAATAAATATAAAATTAACTGGGTGTGGTAGCACGTGCCTGTAGTTCCAGTTACTTGGAAGGCTGAGGCAGAAGAATCGCCGGAGCCCAGCAGGTCGACGCTGGGGTGGCCGTGAGCGTGTCACGGCCCTCCAGCCTGGGCAATGGAGTGAGACTCCAACTCAAAAAGAAAAAAAATATAAACAGGTAAAAAATTGAGGATTGGGAAATATATAAACTTAAGTAGAAAGGTAAAATCAGAGAAAAATTTGAACAAAGATTCTACCATGTGGTTTTACATAGTTAATAACATTGAGATATAAATTTGTTTCTGAATTTCCTGGCAGCCAAAGGTAAAAGAGAAACATACATGAGTAATTATGTGGTTCCCATTACCTATGAGAAAATGCACACAGTCCCTTAAGGGAAGGAAGCTTTCCCTGGCACTTAGTTCTGATATAAATTTCTTATGTAGAACTTCTATGGGAGGACACTGAGGGATGTAGCAGCAATCAGTAGACACGACAGAGGATTTGATAAGATAGCTTCTTTTAGGGCTCACTAACCAGAAGCTGAGGCCCTAATACAAATGTGTAACTCAATGAAAATAATTCTGAGTGATCTGTGAAAGTGACTTGCTTCTAATCCATCAGGAAATGTATAACAGCTAGAGAAATTTACATTGTGAAATATATAAAATGTAGAGAAGATAGGTCTTCTCACAGTTTTCAAATGATTTTAAATATTTCTCACAGCCCAACTTTTGATTAAAGCTGAGCCACAGATAGTTCATGTTGACGTTTTTTAAGAACTGGTATTTTCTTAAGGACGGTACTTTACAGAGTAAACAAACAACATTGGCATTACAGGGTAGAAACTGAAGCTCTTTGAGAAGATTCTTGCCTGGGTATAGGCAAAGCAGGTTTTTACCCTTGTGGTTATTTTTAAAGGTACTTAAAAAAAAAAATCGAAGTTCCTTCCCAATTGTTTGAAGAGTCCCTTAACAGTGAATAATACCTATTGCTACTTAAAGAGAATTGAAGTTTGGAATGCATAGCCTTTAGAGAGTGTGAACACGCTGATTTAATTCACCTCCAAACAGAAATGATTGGCATGAGATTCTTGTCTGAAAGCAGTTTATCTTGGTGGAAAGAACTTTGGGTTCTTCAAGGGGAGCGAAAGGGTAGGCTCTGTCTGAGCCAGGTCACCTACAAAAGCAAACAACAATGCTGTTTCTTAAGGTGCTTGTTGGCAGCACTTAGCCACTGCTGACCTGCTGACCTTTCCTTTGAGTCCCGACCACAGCCCTCCTCTGAGAGAGAACTTTCCCATTTACAATATTACTTGGACACACTACTGTCGCTTAGGACCAAAAGGGTTATTTGCACAGGAGAGAAAGTGATAGACATGAAGGTATCTGTTTTGAGAGTCACCACTTCCCCATGCAGAGGGCAGAGTTTCTCTTTTGACTTTGTTCATCCATAGCAGAGAGGTATGGGCAGGTCCCTGTATCCTCACCGATTTTTAAATGCTCAGGATGGGTACTCTAGAAAAGCTCCTGGTAGAAGCCGTGTGAAATGCAGTAACGTTAAGGAACTGGTAAGCTGTTTACCAGGACATTATACTGGTAAGCCTAGCAGTACTAAAAGAGGCTTTTGTTCTCCAAACAGTGAATTCATAGCTACAGTTATTTTTTTTAGTGTGCAATCTCAGATTTATTTCATCAGAGAGCAACTGGGAGGTCCCAGGACAGTGACTAAGTGGGAATATTCAGCAATGACGAGGAAAAACTTCGTTTCTAAGAATCTCGTTTTTGTGGAAATCCCCCTTAGACTAATGATAGAAGAGAAAACATGTGGTGTGTATCGAGTAGATCATTCCCCAACAGGATGTTTTATTTTTTGTGTTTAGTCTTCGTCCATAGTAACAATTATAATGAATGCATCAAAAATAAAGCATGCAGACCTTGCGACCTATCTTGTAATCAGCACAAATTAGTTTTGGAGCAGGAAAAGCCAGCTGCATATTAGTTTTATTAGATGTTCCCAAACATTTTATTGCAGTATTTTGGGGGGAAAAAATCTACAAACAAACCTAGGTTTTCAATGTGTTTCCTATTCAATATGTATTTTGTTTTGAAGGAAAATTGAATTGCATGTTTATAATTCCTTTGTTCTTAATTCATCAGATGTTGCCTTTTGGGCAAACAATTTCAGCACAGGAAGATTATTCTTTTTTTCATCAACCTGTTCTCAGAAGGGGGAATGTATCTTTGGCATCTCCCACACCCAGAAATGTTCCCCAAACTCTAAAAATGCTTTTAAAGTTCAAACCCTTACTCTTCATTTGGTTTTAGTGATACAAAATGAATTTTTTCCTATTCTGATGGTCATAATTGCTACTATTAATTGAATGGCTAAATGATCTGTATGCCGAGTCTGCTTTTCATTTTCGTCCTCTGTTTATTGATGAGGAGACGGAGACTCAGATAGATTAAATATCTTGTATAGGTCACATGGCTTCTAAGGGGCCGAGTATAATCTTTTCTTCTTTCAACGTTCAACAAACATTTAATGAACAGCTCATTTGTGCCAGGCACCTTTCTGGTTGCGTAGGATATATCAGTGAATAAAATACCTAAAATCCCTGGCCCTCAAGAAGCTTCCATTTCAGTTGATGGAGACAGATAATTAAAACACAAATCAGAAAAATGTATATAGTGTGTGAGATGGTAGTAAGTGTTATTGGAAAAACTTATGAAAGAAAGAGGAATTGGGAGTTAGGAGGAGTTTTGACTTTTACTCTTAATAATATAGATGTCATTTGCAGGATCTGAGCATAGGAGAAACAGGATCTCTTTGTGCTGTTCAGAGTACACTTAAGAGACAAGGGCAGAAGGGAAACCAACCAGGGTACTACTACAGAAATCCAGATATGAGATAATGGTGACATTATTAAACTAGGCTGTGTTTACTCGAAGTTTGAGGTTGTCCTCTAAAGCAAACGCATTATTTTTGTTAACCTAAAACTTTTTTGGTTAAATCTTTAGCTTGATAGGTTTGTGAATTCCTTTTCAAAGAACTGCTTGTCTATAGGTTTGGGAAAAGGGTAGAAATATGGGGAGTTTAGAGTGGGAAACTTCTCCAATATGGCTGACAAGAATCTGCCTAAGATAAAGGGACTTTTTGGGATATCCTGGGGAGGCAGTGGGGAAGGGAGCCACTGAGATGGTTAACAGAAGAGAAACCAAATTTGCACTTCAAATTCCTGCCATCTGATCTATGATCCGATCCTTGGTAAGATTGAAGAGGCGAAAGTTTCCAAGGTCCCAAGAAATTTTGTAGTGCACGTGAATGATCCTGGAGACACCCAGATCTATGAAGAATACTTTCGGGAAAGAAGCAAAGGGGGAAAGTTGAATTTGGTGTCACAAATCTTCATTTGATAACTGTGCAACTTTACTGAAGTCTCTTACTCTCATCTGAAATTGGGAAGAGTGGTATGGCTTCTCTTACAGCAAGGGTCATGTGAGGATACTCATCAAATGTTAGTTGTAACTCTCACTATTATCACAGTGAAACTTGGGTATATTTCTATTAGCTTTTCCAGTTTGACACTTACTGATCCCTTACCAAAATTCCCACTGTACACAAAGATAGCGTAAAGTATGTTGGGAGCAAAGGGGAAAAGAGTGGAAATGCTGTGGGCATGGGGGGAGTGAGAGGAGCAAGTACTTGGAAGGAGAGAGAAGGAAAAGAAGGCAAGTAGGAAATGGCAATACAGTAGAGAACAGGAAGGACAGAAAATAAGGTAGCCAAAGGCAACATAAAAAGGGGAAGGAGGGAATGAGAAAGGGTGGCAGAAGTGGAAAGAACCACAAATCCCTGGGACCTGTTAGCAGGGCAGAGATGAACAATATGGCCACACCTTACCGTGCCCCAAAGGGCATCAGGCCAGATCGACTTCATGGAGCCCCATTTGACACAAGATTGGCAGAACCTGCAGAAATCGCTGCATTTTTGAAGAGCAGCAAAAAACTCAAGAAGTATCAGAGAGGTTGCAGGTTAGACTTTGGAGACTCTACACAGCTGTGGTGTCCGTGAAATGTGGACTTAGGAAATCTGAAACCCATGCGAACTTGTTAGGCAGATAAGCAATAAGCCCCATGTAAGCATCTGGGGACAAGGATTCCTTCTGTGATCTTTCAGTGGCACGCGAACAGAAAGCAAGACCATCATGTCTTCGGGTCTTGCCTTCTTACTTAATCTTCAGATGGACAATATTAGTCCCATTTAACAGATGATGACTCTCAAGCTCAGTCAGTAAAAGAGTATGGCTGGAATACAAAGAATTGCCTTCTCATTAGCAAAAGCCATTATTTTCGGGTTCTCATATTCAGCCTTTTTGCTTGTCCCACTTCTCTGGCTTGCTGCCTGCCTTCCTTTTAGCCATTTCACCTCACCCCCTTAAACCCCAGATTTTGTTCCTAATAAGAACTTTGGGATTTGGTGTAGAATTGTGTTCTGTCATCTGTTGTTTCTGGAATGTTTTCCCTCACCCTTTTCGTCTTTACCACTTGCCATCATTAATAACTAGCTACCTGTAAAATACAGTAGGCCCCTGAGTGCCCCTTAGTTTGGGGAGGTTCTTCACCAATACCACCCAACCACACGAACACACAGTGCCCACAGATTGACCTGGGAGTCCTGGAGGAATTCTTCTACAGGAGCAGCAAGTCTATGCACAGCCAAACACTGTCTGTGCTGTCATATCAGAGGAGGGAAAACTTTCACTATAAGAAGAGTCATTGTATGCCAAAAGTTAGGAGCCACTCTGCTCTATGATATCTTTTGGACTTTCTCTCATTCACCTTGCCCTCCTCTGTCACATCTAACCTGGTACTTTCCATGTAGGGACATTCAGAAAGTATTGGGTTGGTGAGCACGTATAGATTACCCAATTGAGATTAAAGCAGTGTCTTTAGAGAGAGAAAAAAAACTCTCTGGTGATGGTGGCATGAGTATGGAGGGATTTGTGCACTCTGCAATAACCACACCTGCTATGGTTGAATGCTTGTGTCCCCCCAGAATTCATATATCAAAAGCCTGACCCCATGTTAATGGCATTCAGAGGTAGGACCTTTGGGGCCGATTAGGTCATGAGGGTGGAGCCCCCTTGAGTGGGACTAGTGCCCTTATAAAAGAGGTCCCAGAAAGCTAGCTAGCCCCTTCTGCCACATGAAGACATGGGTAAAAGATGCCATTGATGAGAAAGAGTATAGTTACTAGATACTGAGTCTGCAGGTGCCCTGATCTTGGACTTCCCAGCCCCCAGAAGTGTGAGAATATATATTTCTGTTGTTTATAAGCTACCCAGTTGATGATGCTTTAACAGCCCAGGCAGACTACAATACCACAACCCAACACCAGAAAATGTGATTTTTTTCCCCTCAACCATAATGAGTATCTGTCACCTGGATAGGTGTGTTGAGTGCACGAGTGAATCATCCAGTAGTCTATACAGAATTGTTTCCAGTATCAAAGTATAATAATTGTGCTTATTCTTTGTTTTTGTTGATTCTCTGGAGCAATACCATTGGGGATGTTTCCCCAACACGATGAGATTGGCAATTGAGTCACCTGTTTGTGAAAGCTACACTTTTGTAAACCTTTAGCAGATCCATTCATTGCCATGTTTAAAGACTCTGGATTTTCCTGAACGTCTTGTGATGATAGCGGATGCATCTGAAGTAGAGCTGGGAGCTATTCTTTGCCAAGAGTCGGGAAATACAGGCTGTGTTTGTTGTCTTCCCTATAAATGTAAGTTGTTGTTGTTGTTGTTGTTGTTATGTCAGCAGTAAAACTGCTCCCCGGAGAACAGAGATGCAGCATTATAAAGAGAGCGTGCCTTGCTGTGAAAATGGGCAGTGGAAGTATCATGATGTTATCTCGTGGTAATGAATTTACCTTTATGACAGATCATTATCCCCTTCCGTAGCTGAGCCGGATGAAGGACAAGTCTAGCAGAATAACCTGGTGGTACTTGGAATTTATTGGCTTTAAAATTTTAAGCTGGAAAAATGCAGCAGCAGCCACAGAGAGGTTATCTCTAGATGAGTGTTGCCGAGTGGGACAGAGATGAAGGAAGTCGCATTTTCTTTCTAGTAATGTTAGAAAGCAGGTGGTGGGGAAAGTGTCTTACCAAAACAATGAATGCAGTTTCTCATATGCTTTGCCATTTTAGTGCCTGAGTCAAGGATTAAATGAGTGGAAAAAATCCACAGGACATCATCATCATCATTGATAATAAAAATCACTTGAGGTCTCATTGAGCGTTACACTACAGGAAAGGGCAAAGATTTATTTTTTAAAGGGTGAGCTGAGACTTTCCCCCCAGGTGTGTATAATCCAGGTTCATGCTTTAAAGGCTAGATGTAAAATAGAACTGTTTTATATGAGTGAGCTGTTGGGGGTAGAAAAGTTGCAGTTTTGCATAAAAGTATAATGAGGAAGCTCTCCCCCCCACCCCCAAAAAAAAGCTGGGCTTGGAGTCATTTCAGTTTACATCCTGGCTTTGTCCTTCACCAATGGTGTGACCTCAAGCAAATTACTTAAGCTTTCTGTCTATGCTTTCTCAGTTAGGAAGCAAAGAGGTGAATTTCTGTATGTCCGATTTTTTTGTAGCTTCAGTTTCAAGTACATAGTACGTCTTCAATAAATGGCCATCATTGGTGTTCCTGCTGCTGCTGCTGTTGTTGTCTTGATCCAGGAGTGCTGATGGTGACACTCTATACTGCATTCCAAGTAGGACCCACACCTAATTACTTTGAATGATTCAGAATTTGTGCTGAAACCCAACATTTCCACCGGAGCCATAAGAAATCCATCCTGTTGACTAGTAACTACACTGCAGGACCAAAATGTCAGTCCTTTTTCCATCCGCACAAGCTTCAGAAGGGATGGAGACCAATTGTTAACTCTCTGTGAAGTCTCTAGAGTTCTTTCTCCCATCCTCCTCTTCTTTCCTGTAATTTTCCTTACATAGCCTTGACTGCTTTCATCTGAGCTTCAACACTGTGTTCTTCATGTTAGTTATGTGGAACCCAGTGCCTGTAGAGGGGCTTTGTCAGGATTTGAATATGAAGTGGCCTCTAATTCATGTTTCCTACAAATTACCCCTCCAAATCTTAGGATCTTGATCTCCTTCTTCAATATCAATACCAGTTATCTTTCATGTGGGGCAAGATGTGAATGTCCCTCGCCCTTGCAGAAAAAGCCCCTGACCCACGAGTGTGTATACAGGGTTTTTCCTTACTGAAATCTTTTCATGTCGCTGGGTATGTTCTCTTCCTTCCTCCTCTGATAGTTTTCCTTTGCTTTCAACAGTAAGAGAGAAAAACAGGAAAATTCACACAGAGGTTTATGTACGTAAAGACTTGATCACAGGTTCTCATCAGTTCAAGGAGTAAAAGCAAAACTCGAAAGTATGGATGTTTCCTTCTCCTTTTAACGTTCTATTTTATAGAATGTTACACGGAATAAAAACAACTGCTTCTTCCCTACTTTTTAATGAAGAGGCAGCCTGTTTTTAAATCCATTTGCTCTGGATCCATCAGAATACCTAGAGAGTATTGTGACAGATATTTTACAAAAGAAGACTCAGTTGGAGTTACTCAGTCAAGATGTATCTCAGGTGAAATGTTAATCAGTTCAGTGTTTTCTTTATGTTATGGAAACCTCTTTAGTGTGCTGGGCCAGTGGCCATATTTTCTTGTGTGTGTGTATGTGTGTGTGTGTGTGTGTGTGTGTGTGTGTATATATATATATATATATATATATATATATATATATATATATGATATCAGACTTTGGCAAGTCTATCACAGCAGGGATAAGATGCAGTGGCAGGAAAAGACCACCAGAAGTGGAGGGGCTCAGCCTCTTTCTAGTGAGAACTGCCACCTTCACCTTCTATCTACTCTCATGGCTACACGCTTGAAACTCTCTAGGAGCTCTTCCATATCTACCCAAGCTCAAGTGAGGAGGGAATGCTGGGGCTTCTGGGATATTTGGGAGTAAGTAGAGGCACGAGGGGGATAAGGAAGGGGAAGTGAGGGTTGCTAAATATCTTGCAATGCTCTGGAGAGTCCTGCCTAATAAAGAATTCACTTTCTGACTGGGTGTGATGGCTCAGTATGTAATCCCAGCACTTTGGGAGCCTGAGGCGAGAGGATTGCCAGAGGCCTGGGGTTCAAGACCAGCCTGGGCAACTTGGTGAGATCTTGTCTCTACAATAAATAAAAAAATAATCCAGGTGTGGTGGCACATGCCTATTTGAAAGACCGAGTCAGAAGGATCTCCTAAGCCCAGCAGGTCAAGGCTGCGGTGGCCGTGAGCGTGCGTGCCATTGCACTCCAACCTTGGTGACAGAATGAGATTCGAACTCAAAAAAAAAAAAAAAGAATTCACTTTCCCCAGTTTCCTGTTGAGCAAAGGGCTGTCAGACTCTTTGGCCTCATCCATGTTCCCAGAAGTCCCAGCTCCAGCAGTCACTAGCCAAACATGCTACCTGCTTGCCTTCTTTCTCTTTCTTCCTTCTTTCTTCCCTCCCCTCCCAGCCTCCTTCCTCCCCCTCTTCCCTTCTCTGCCTTTCTTGTTTCCTCTAAATTTCCTATACCACCTTCAAAATCAGCTCAAGTGTATTCACCTCTGTGAGGCCTTCCCGACACCCCCACATATTCTTCAAAGTGACTTTCTCTGCGCTCCCATTGCCCTTGGTCCCTGCATGACCCCTCCTTGGTGGTGATCCCACTGCCTGCCATTCTGCTCTTCCCTACCTGTATATGCTCCTGTTGGGCAAGTAGCCAGTCTTCATTCTGTATCTCCAGCACTAACACAGGCCTGGCAAAGTGAAGATCCTGGGTATGTTTTAGGGGAATGAACTAATGAAGAGTAGGTGTTCACTGAGTATTACACTGCATTTTCTCGAAGTAATTTTTAAAAATACATACTGTGCTGGAGATGAGTAAAAATGAGGTCATGGTTTCTCACTCTCAGCACTATTGACATTTTGGGCAGGATCCTTCTTTTTTCTGTCTTATGATTGTCCTGTGCACAGGCCACCGTCCTGTTGTAGCCTGTGTGGCAACACCCATGGCCTCTACTCACCAGAGGCCAGGAGCTCCTCCCAGTTGTGGCAACCAAAAATGTATCCAGACATTGCCAGATGTCAAAATTGCCCCCAACTGAGAACCACTGAATTAAGATAGGGGAAGGACTAGCATAGTGAATTCCACTTAATAGGCAAAGTTTACATATGTTGCAGCATCAATAGTTTATTAATCAATTTAACACACACATATAGAGATCTCTTCAGATTATTAGGCTGCTTACTCTTAACTGTTAATGCTTGAGTATTCTGTGAGCTCCTACTACTGGCAGAATTTCAGCATTAGAACTTAATCCAGCCACCTCTTGGCTGCTTGAATCACCTCCACACGTGGTGAAGAACCCTCTAGAATGACCAATGAAGTCCTAGGGGCCTGGAAATAGCATCAGCAATTTTAGGAAGTGGTGCCCGTGGCATCAAACGCCCACATCTGTACCTTTGCCCCAGGTACTATGCTGGAATCTGTGTGATTTCATTTAATTCTCACTGGAGCAATAGAATAAGAGATTGAGGCCTGAAGTAGCTACATAACTTGCCTAAGGCCCTCAGCTGTTGGTGAAGAGCTATGTTTGCCACCTGGCAGTGAGACCTGGGCTGTGGCCTGGGCTGCCTGCCTCTCCAATGCGTCTTTTCACCCAGTGGGGAATAAAGGCTGCCCACTTCTATCTAGGGGCTGGCTGCCACCAAGGTGTGGGGAGCTGTTTGTTAGCTATTTGTGCTGCCCTCTATGGCACAGGCAAATTTCTATGATAAGCTTGGCCTTGCAGACTTGTGGGTGAGTGCACAGTGGCAGCACGGTTGGCCTGCACTTTGGGCGTTGGGAAGTGGAGTTCATGGAGGTGAACCACGACCTGGCAGGAGACAGGTGCTCTTCCTCATCTGGCTGCATACACAAGACCTTTGTAAGTGCAGTCAGTGCCTATCCCTGAGGGGTCCTCAGGTGAAAACACGGATGCTGTCATTACACCAGGATTGTTCTTTATGAGCATACCTTATTGTCCAATGTGATCGGCCAAACCAGGCCAGCTGCTAAATTGTGGTTCTTAGTGGCGTTCTGTGATTCACTGCTGATCCCTTCCTTAACAATAAGACTTGAAAAAAGTTTCAAATCGGGACTTCTTTATAATAAGGTTTATTCTATTCAAAATCACATTTGATGTAAAAATAAGTAAATCCAAACAACAGCAAAAAAAAAAAAAAAAGGTTTTTAGTAATTCTAAACAAAAGTGCTGTCTCCTAACTTTTACTATTAAGTTAGTATAACTTTAAGCTTACTCGTATGAGCAGAAATATAGTAAATTAAGTAGTAGGCAGGGAGGGATCAAAACCATATGTAAGTGGGGGAGGAGGAGGGGAAGCAGTGTTTAAGGATACACATGAGATTTTGAGAGATCATGGTTTCAGTGGTATCGATAGGAAGAGATAGCCTTCCCACTAGGTTGTCTGATGAAGGACACTTTTTCCTGGGCCATAGAGCTGGAATTTCAGCATGGGTGGAATCCACCACCTGGCAAGAAAGAAATCTACTATACTTAGATCTGCCAGTCAGGTATTTGTGTGTATTCATTGATAATAATAGTGGTTACCACAGTCATCATATCATCATCTACTGGGCCCATTCTCAGTGCCTGGACCTTGGAGTGGGTATTCTTACCTATCACTTAGGGAACAGAGCCACAGTTGAGAGCATGGCTTCTCCAGTTAGATGGCTTGAGTTGAAATCCCAACTCTGCCAATTCCTACCTCTGTGACCTTAGATTCTGTGCTTTGTCCATAACATGAGGTTATAGCAGTACCTACCTCATAGCATTTTGAAAGTGATGGGAGATAACACATGACAAGGCTGAGGAGAATATCTGGCATGTAGTGTGCACTCAGTAAATATGAGCTCTCATCACTTCATTGTTATTCTTACACCCACAGGGAAACTGCATCAGGTTTTCCCACTTCACATAACTCGTCCTGCTGGTCTTTGGGGACATGTGTAGGCCATCACTACTTCCAGGACCCCTTCCCTAACCCAGTTACTAGCTTAGTGACCTTCTTGTGCTCTAAGAGCCTGCTTCCACTACCAGATCCCTTGTTACATTGTCTTACAGTGGTTCCTCTAATAGCCTTCTTCTCCTCCTGGACTGCAAGGAGCTGAAGGTCAAAGATGTGCACATAACACTTTCCATAGGGCCTGTAGTAGAACAGGTACTCAACCTCTGTTTCTTGGATCAATTAATGAAAGTTTACTTCAGTTACTTAAAGTCACAAAGCTAGTAATTGAAGGAGGCCCATGACTGACTTTTTAAGATAAATAATAAGCTATAATAATGAAACATATATTCCCCTAATAATAATCTGGGCAAATTACTTGAAGCCTTCCACATTTGGGCCCTGTTGTCTCTTCAAGCCTCTATCTAGCAATAATGCTCACCTTAACCTCTGCCCCCAGCATGCACACTCGATTTCCCAGCCATAGGGTTATCCTTGCTGCTCCCTATACATTTGACATGAACTTGCATCTTCTCTCAAGCAGCCGACAGTATTTCTTGAGCCTTGTATTGCAGAGGCCTGTGATGCTCTAAGGATACAGAAATGATGTCAAAAGGTGTTGACATTTGAGCTGGATTTTGCAGGAGTGAAGCAAATCCTCCCCACTAAATCTTCTTTGAAAGATGTTTTTACCAAGATATGAGCCCTTGAAGACACAAAATATGTTGATACCTGTTCCGTGTTCACCATTCATAATTGGTTCACAGGTGGAGTCAATAGATGTTTGTCGAGTGAATAAATCAGGCTGTAGAGAAGTGTTTAGGTTTATCGTCAAAGCCTTAAAAAAAAAACCAAAAAAAAACACAAAACAAACCCAACAACTACATCGCACTTCTCCCTAACCCTTTTCATAGCAGTTGGAACCTCAGAAATTAGCCATTGAGCTTACTGACTCTTTTTCAAATGATTTACTGTATAATAGAGCAGAATGCTATTGGCTTTACCAGCTGTGGCCAGAAGGGCTCCACGCTCAAATTAGCTACAAATCATATCCCTCATGGCATTGTTGCTAATGGTGACACTGAGGGTCAGAAATGCCTACAGTAGTGAAAAATATTCCACATGCCCCTGACAGTTAATGTCTGACAAGAAAGTTCTTCTCTCTGCGTGGGCTTTTGCAGAGGTACATGAAATTAAGCACACACCTACATACATGTTCCTGTATATACGCACATGCATAGGACTTCCCATCTGGTCTGTGATGCTTCTACAACCTTGGGAGATTTGATAAATTTCCTAGTGTCAGGGAGAGGAATTCAGCTAAGGGAGTGCCCCTCGGTAATTACAAAGCAGAAGGACGTCCATGCAACTTGGCACTGCGAAGCTGCCCTTGGCTCTTAATTTTGGAAAAATGACAGATATTAAATAAAGTATCAGAATGATTAGAGAAAAAAAAAAAGTAGAGAGAGCTTGAAGGAGCTGCCCTACTTCTGAACAAGCAATTGAAACAAAGGCACTCATTGGAATTCCTGCTTGGTTGACATCACGTAGGCTGTTGTTAGTCTTGTTTCCTATCTGTCTTCAGGGTGTTTGTTTGGTTTTAGCAGTGGGAACTTAGGTCCTTCTGGTGCTGTGTCTCTTTTGTAGTTCACCTGCATCCTTGCATTGACAGCACAGAAACAGAATGCATATTTATTTTCAGTTTGTACATGTTATTTCAAATTTCTGTAGCATCTGTGGACTTTTAGGTACGATGATGCTGTCATGAACAAACATGCGGCCTAAGTGATTCCTGGGAGCTTATTAGTGCAGCGAACCTGTCTTCTCAGCAACAACAAAAGGAGACCAGAGAAGCTTGGCCAAAATGCTCCTGTATACGTGTAACTGATGAGCCAATATTCAAAATCAAGAGGTTTCCAGAAAGTCCAAAATGTGTGGGGGTTATATATGTATATATATACACCATATGTCTGACACCCAACCCCCTGCAAGGATAGTAGTTCAGATGCAATCAATGTTTTGTGGTTGTTTTGTTTTTGTTTGCTTTAAATCAAGTACTCACTATAAAGTCCGAGCTAGATACTTGGTATGGGTGAGGGGTAGAGAGCATGACTGAGGAAGAAGGCGCATTTCAAAAGAATTGGAATAATCAGTCCGTGACTTACAAGCGTTTATATTCTAATCATAGAGACAATAAGTCAGACAGTTCCATGGTGGGCAGGATCAGACAGTATTAAATACCTAATGAGGACTGTAAGGCAGTGTTTATATATACACTAGAGAGTGTTTTCGCCCAGAGACCTTATTGTCCTTCTTGGGGGTGTTCAGAAATGTGTGAGGGCATTTTTGGTCATCACGAGGAGGGGATGTTGCTACTTCAGTGGTGAAGCCCAGGGGGCCACGTGTCCTGCAGTGTTTGGGGTGGTTCTGAACACTGGAAGCTGTTCCTCTCAAAATGCTGATGATCCGGATGAGAAACACTGCAGTGATTCTGAGAAGAACATGAGTGCTGTTACTTGGAGCCGAGTCTGAGATGTACTCGGCCCATTCTGTGAGTCAAACAAAGGTTCTGTTCCCTAAAATCAAGGAAACAGCCTGCATCATAAAGTGCTTCAGTGATCAAAGTCGGTAAAGTGAGACGTGTCGATCATTCTCCAGACTAAAAGGCCAAATTCTTTTAGCATTGATTTAAAGCTATGAGGAATCAAGACCCTTGCTTTAATGATGCTTTCTGATGGCTCTCCCTTTATATTGAAGTAAGGAGCCAAAGTGTGGAGGGAAGTTTATTTCAAAAAGGAATTTCTACATGTAATATTAATATTAGTTGCTTATTTCATGTGCCTTTTCATATCTGAAGTATTTCCACAATTAAAAATTTTAAAGAGCTTTTATTTGAAAACTGCTGGAAAAAATTACATTTCTAAATACCTGTTTTCTATGGCAGGCGTTATGACACACTAAGTTACTGAAAGGGATTTTCAGCAATCCAAGTTCTTGGAAAAATAAAATGAAACTGGAAAAAGAAAAGAAATCATTTTTCATTCTCTCTTTTGCTAGATGCTCTTATACATTTTTTATTGAAAAATTGGTAAAACCTGAACTATTACAGGAAAAATGGACCTAAGGTCCATTTCTAGAGTAGTTATCACCCCAAAAATATAGGACCAAAATGTGTATTCCATATCTAGGATAATGCTTGGACCATCTGGATGTTCAATATTAATTTAAAGAATAGGTGGTGATTTTCATTTATAATTATTTTAGGAATTATAAATAATTGTTTTAATAAATGTTATAAATAAATATATGTATCGATAAATAAGATTGTCTTTAGAAATTAGATTCCTAAAATTTGTACCCAATTTATTTAAAATAATTTACAGACTAATTACTGTTGTATTAGACTTTTTGTAGAAAAACCTAAGAAGTTTCAGAAAATTTATTTTTAATAACAACTTGTATTTCTAGCTTTAGAAAATAATTTTATCTTTACTCAAAAAATTTACTCAAATAGAATTATCTTATCTATATTTTGACTTATATAAGCAGCTTTATATGAATATCTGCATTGTTTAACATTCCATGTCAAAAGAACATGGTTATTTAAAAATGTTTTTACTATTAAAAACTCCCTATATGATTCATGATCTAAGATACAAAGAATAAGTTTATTGTTTATTATAATAGCTATCATTTTTTGAACACATTCTGTGTTCCTGGAGCTTTGCTAAGAATTTTAAATATACTATCTCCTTATTCCTAACAACAAATTTATGAGGTAGGTACAATCATGAGTGTCATTTTACAGGTGGTGAAATTGAGGTTTAGGAAATTTGGAATTCTGATTTCCATAATGCTGCCTCTCCTACTGTTTTGTATGTAAACAATACCTTGAAAATATGATTTTTGAATGACAAAAATGAATGAGTATTTTGTCATATTAATGCCTTAACAAGAGAAAAGACAAGTATATTGTAGGTTTACCCTGATTTATGTTTAGCCCAGGGTATTTGTTTTTTCTGATCATAAACAGTTAAAAGCTATGAAACTTAGTACGTTTGATGATTATATATTTTAAATTAGATATTTACTTTCTTTAGATTCAAAACTAAATCTGGAGAAGTTTGATAAGGTCACATTAACTTCACTTTTAAGTGAAGTTTCACAAGCAATGGTCATAACTCGCTACGGGGAATGGACACTGGCAGGTTTGAATCCTTGGTTGCAAGCTGACACTTTGAGGGAATGTTCTTAGCAAAACACTCACTTCAACGGAAATTAGGTCAGCCTTCTGGAACATTTATCATGTATACCTGTCACCAGCAAGACCCAGTTCTTAAAGTGAACTGAGATCACAAGCAATAGCCCCGCCTGCTCTGAGCTGCAAAGGACACTTTAAACCAATAGCTGTACAAATATGTGAGCTTGGCAGACGCTCCCATGAAACTGAAGCCAACACCCATATAGTTGCTCTGGGAATTGAATTCCTTAATACTTTGTTTATAGAATTTTGAAACAGCAAATGGATTTGGTCTGTTCTGAAAAAACAATCTGTCCCGGAGCTTGTTTGGAATAACATCTAGAGTTGCCATAGAAGGATGGAGGCAGATGACCCATGTCTGATTTGGAAGACAATTTCACCAGCTCCTTCTCCTTGTCCCTTATGGCTCAGCCAGGTTGGTGTTTGCCCGACTCAGGTTATTATTTGCATAGAGAAAAGGCTACCTTCTACTGAAGCTAAGTAGTTGCTAATATGATCTAGAAACTAGAGTAGTTAGCAAAATCCAGAGCTAAAAGAGTTAGCAAACTCCAGAGCAATGGAAGGTAAGATAGAGTGTGGTAAAACCAAAACAACTAAAATGAGTCACAACCCAGTGTCCTTTCAGTAATCATGTGGCATCTTTCTGGTAGTTTCAGAGCAATGTCAGCAAGTACGGGGATCCTATGTAGGAATCCAACAGTGCTTCTGCGTCAGCGTACATGCATTTCAGCCCAATGAATGTAGCTCACTGAGGGTTTTATGGATTGAAATAACCACGTTTACCTAAGTTACATTATCTTCGAAAGGAAGCAATTACTCATCTTTTTCGTATGTTTATGTTTGGCAAGCACACCTAAATACTTCACTAAAAATTTGCTCTTGGTTGAAGTTGGTTGAAGAAAACGTGAAATTGTATAAATGTGTAGTAGCAAGAATTTACCGTCACAGCTCAGAAAGAATAAAAAGAAAAAACGAATAAGAATGGATGTTTCATTTCCTGTGTCCATTCATCATATATGCTGAGGACCCACCATACGTTACACTCTGTACAAATGATAGTGTTAGAAAGATAGTTCTCATTTTCATTCAGGTTGTGTAGGTGTGTCTTTCTGTCTGTGTGTGGCAGATCCTTCAACAACAACAAAAAATAATGATACATTATGTGAAATGTCCCATTAGAGGTTATTTTAAAACTCAGGGAAGGAACTCAAGAGCTTGAAGAAACTTTGTCTATGAAAAGTAGCATGGAAAACAAAGTATCTAAAAGACACTCTTAAGAAAGATGGACCTGTTTTATGTGAAAGTACAGAAGATTTGTGGAGCTGAGGGGGGAGAATGGATATGAAAGAAATCCACCGATGATTTCTTGCTGGAAGAATTAAAAAAAACCAAAAAACCCCCCACCAACTTTCATGATCACACTCTATTAAGCCAGGACCAGGAAACAATTTCTAATCAGCACTCTGATCTGGGCAGAGATTGTGCAGTCTTTTGTACCAGGCCTCAGATCTGTGTTCTCTATTCACACATGCTCACTTCCAGCTGTTGTCATTGAAATCCCACATAATCTTCCAAGGTCAAAGGGCAGTCACCCATGGCTGCTGCAGTTAAAAGGTTATGCTGATTTCTGTTGTCAAATATTGGCCCTTTTTTCTTCCAATCACTCCCATTCTAGATTTTTTTTTTTTTAACAAGAAAAATCCAGCCTAGAATTGCATTACATGACTTTAAAGTCTTAAAAGTGTCCCTCCATTGTGCTAACAGGACATGGCCTGAACAGTCTCATTCATTCTGTTACATTTCACAAAGGTTTTTCTGGTACTTCTAAAATACTTTGTATTTGTGCTAGGCCTGCAGAGTTCAAAGTATTGTGACCTACACGATTGTGGCATGCCACAGTGTCTGCAGAAATGAGTAATATAGGTTCTGTAATTTAATAAACACTGTTAATTTTGGCACGAGTGGCTAAGTAATTGCTGGGTAAATGAGCAAGACTTGTCCAAAGCAAATGACTTTTAGAAAGATGACATCTCTTTGCATTTTGTAGCTCTAAACATTAGCTAATTTTATTATATATTTGGGAAGCTACATATGCATACATATGAATTTTTTTCTGTAGTCTTGGAAAAGTGATTGTGAAGATTTTTTAAAACTATTATTACTTCAGTCAATCAATGATTTTCTTTCCATGCTTGGTGAACCAAAATCGGTGTTGAGTGTCTTAAAATTAGCACATGGCTCCTGGTCATCTTTTTGGTTGTCATTGCATGTGTCCTCAGGTGATTTTGGCAGGCAGGGCTCTTTGTAAGTGGTTTCACACCATGTGAATTAAACCTAAAAAAGAAGAACAGTGCGATGGAGCCATTAAGGTTTTTTGCTGTTTTACATCCATGAACCAGGGTAGCCCTCAGGTGATCCAGTCTCATATCTGTTTCACTTAAGGTAATCAGTTTCTGATGTATTCAGGGAATACATTTCCTTATTTTTTCTCCTGTATATGTGAAAGTTCATAAGCAGAAACTTAAGCTATTACAGTTTGATTCACTTGCAAATTACCAGTTGTTACTGTCCAAGTTTAGAGAAAACTTTAATTTAGAACAAAGAAACAATAAGGTTGCTGGGGTGGGGGGAGGGACCTTTAAATTCAAAACCAGGTTAATTAAAAGATAATTTTAAGTCTATAGTGTATTAACACTGTTAAATTAATTCCAAACTATTATAAAATAGTGATCATACTATGCTAATTATATTGGACCTTAGCTTTTTTTTTTTAACATGATACAAAACTTTCTTTCTGTTTTCTTTTTGTTTAATGGTGCTTTAAAAAAAAAATCCCTAAAGTAAGTGTGTCTCTGTTCTTCGACAAGGCTAATTTGTAATTGTGTCCACTTGTAAAATGACTATTTCTGCTTGTAAGGCTAATAAATGCTTGAATTTAAACTTTTAGGGAAAAGGGGAAATTAGTCTGTTGATATGACAAAAAAAGAAAAGAAAAGAAAGGATGTTTATTCTGGAGAAGAGAAAATTAGTTTGAGGGGCTCTCTTCAGATATTTGAAGGGTAGCAGAATGGAAGAGAGATAATATTTATTTTACCTATACCAGAGGACAAAATCGAGGTAAACAAGAGGTTATAGGAAGGCAGACATAGTCAAGAAAGTGGTATTTTTTAAACTCTCATTTCTTATTGGTCAAATTTTTTTGTTACGACACAGTGATTATTACTCCACTAGCTGACCTTTAAGGTCCCTTCTATTTCCAGTTCATTCTGTGATGTCATGCATCCAATATTTGCAGAGATACAAATAAGTAAAATTCTTTTTTCACTTTTTGTTTTTAGATGTTTTGGCAGCTAATAGACACAGTCCTTTAATGAATTGCTCAGTCACTCGTGACTCAGATCATAGACCCTCTTTAAGTGAAGTCATTGGGCAATCAAACTTAGTTTAATTAAATGCCACTCTTCCTTGATCAACTGCAGGAATTAGTGAAAAGAGATGGCAAGGCCTTTGGATTAGATTGGACAATCAAGTCTCTGATGTTAAATGTGCTGGATTACAATGGAATAAAATGTATTATATAAAGAGGGCTAAACATATTTGTGTTCTAATCCTAATTCTGCCACTATCTGTGTGACCTTAAGCAAGTCATTTAACATCTCTGA
Source organism: Tarsius wallacei (assembly GCA_963574415.1). Taxonomy (NCBI): domain Eukaryota; kingdom Metazoa; phylum Chordata; class Mammalia; order Primates; family Tarsiidae; genus Tarsius; species Tarsius wallacei. The sequence continues at coordinate 42,323 of CAUYQG010048074.1, forward strand.
GCTTAACCTTCCTCTTCTGTAAAATCAGAATATTGCCAACAACACAGAATTGCAGTAGAAATTTGGGCTTGTATAGTTAAAGTGCTTAGCAGAGTGCCAAATACATAATAAGTACTGGATAAATGAAAGATACACTTTTGGTGAAAATGAATACTACCTAGGGAAGTTCTGTGGATACATTCTTCAGACAGGAGCCTACCTTTACGATGCTTGTCAATCGCTTTGATTCATTTGTCTAATGTATGTGTGGTGTGTTCCAGGGCTGTATATTAAAGGTGTTAATTACCTCAAAAAGTTCAGATCACACTTTCCCCTCAGTACATTAAACCAAACAGGGAAAGAGGAAAGGAGCAGTGTACCTACCTGTAGACTTTTGGTCAAAAACAAATGTTATCCTTGTCGAATTATGGGGGAAATAGGGAGTTAAATCGTAGGAGGAAAGTTTATTGCAGGAATTCTCGGAGCCTTTGGCATGTAAAGCTTCCTTGTCAGTTTCCAGAAGTGGGTGTAAGAGTGTTTTCCAAACTTATTTTACTATGTAAAAATACATATTTCTATGATTTGTTTGTTTTTGGAGGGGCGTTTTGGTGAACTATCCCAAATAACACTGGACAGCACTGACGTGAACCCTGATCTGGAGGGGGGAACATGTCAGTATTTGGAGAACAGGTGGGGTGTCTTAGTTGCTACATGGAGAGAGCATATTTGGATGGTGCTGGAAGACAATGTAGAAAAGGTACAGCAGAGGCCAGATGTTGAGGGCTTTCAATACCTAGCTAAGGTGTCTAAACTTAATTCTCAAGGCAATCGTGAAATACTGATGGACTTTTTTCATAGACAAAAGACACCAACCATCTATCCACTCTTTCCCTACTGTGCTAGTGAATTAAAATGCAGAGAAGACACTCAGTAAACATCACAAATACATGTGCCTACAGGGGCCTTACTGACTATTAAGTAAGTGAACTGCTAAGGAATATTAAGGGGCGTGATAAATGTATAAGCTAATGTCTAGTTGAAAAACATTTCTGTGCAAAATAATACTAGGTACTATTCCAGTTAAGCAAAATATGCTTACAGACTGGACTTGGCCTGAGGGCCACATATAGTGATTAATGTACATTGAAATCTATTTTTCTTTTTGGTAACACTCCCAGGTGAGCAACCTAAATTGACAGGGTGCTTCTACTCCACACTGTCATTCAGAATCCCAGGTTCCTTCTGTCTTACTGTCCCTTTGTTCCATGGGCATGGTCTTGGTCTGCACGAGGGAAAGTGTTCTAGATCATGAAGAGGGAGGCCAGGGCAGGAATTTCCTTTCCAGCATGTGGGGTAGAGATGGATGGTATAATATGCTTTCCTTTTCTACTTGTGGCCACTCCTAACTAGAAGGGTGCCTGGGAAGTGTGGCTCCTCACTGTCAACATGGAGATGTGTGGACAGCCAGAAGAACAACACAGGAGAGTGTTACACTAGTCCTTGCTGATTTCTCATGTTCTCTTAGAAAGGAATTGTAAAAGGACCCAGTATCATGTAAATACTGAAAAATGTTGGTGCAAATATCTTCCCTGACTGGGGTTGTAAGCCCCCAAGAGTAAGGACCTTCTGTTATTTCCTCTTGTATCCGCAGGTCCTCGAACCATGCTTGCCACAAAATATACATCCAATAAACGTTTGTTGAATGAAAGCAGTAAGCCATTTATCTGTATGGATATGTCAGAAGTCATTGAATGAGCAATGATGGCAGACACAAACCAAAAAACGCAGATTAGGTTTCTCAGTTGAGTCACAGGAATTGAGCAGCACAGGGAGAATTGAGCCACAACAGAAGGAGGCCAACAGTGTGCCAGTCCCATGACACATCCTTCTCAAGCCTCTTTTTGCCTCTTCCTTCTTTTCAGCTAAGAGTACATTATTTCTATAATGGTGACAGTTCCTCAATGTATCATGATGAACCAGAATGACAATCATCAAATCATAACCGTATTACAAATGCATTGTAAAGAATCCGTTTATTCATCTGAGAATCTCAAAACACCTCATCCATATTATTAGTTGACTAATATTTCTTCATTTTACAAGTTCTCAGACATAACTTTCTAGATATAGAAGTCTTTCAGTCTTCCTGTCAGTCCAATGCCATATGTCAATCTTAATGCTTACTGTAAGCAGATTACCAAACGGATTTTCCTCCACCATCATAAAGGCCAATCACACAGAGTATATATGTATTTTTATTTCTCCTATGTTTGTTTAGATGCCTGAATTTTTTGCATTTGCTTTAATATAAGGAATGATTCTAAAAATAAAATATCTCAAATGTTACCAATGAGTGGCAGAATAATTTGAAGAAGAGTCAATATACACAGTAGTAATAAATCAGACCAAGAATTTAGAATTTTGCCTTGATGGATCAGCAGAAGCATACCCCTTCCTTATGCCTATTTTCCAAGATATTCCAAATTAAGCATACAGAAGACATACATATCTCTATAAGTAAGCTAATAATCATTTACATTGTGCTTTAGAGACCTACCAAATAAAAGTATTATGATAAGTGGGGCTATCATTCATCTGAATTACTAAATAAATTACACACCTCAAAAAAGGGATTTGTTGAGTACAGTGGACAATGTAAGATAATGAGACACTACCCTCTTCTCCCCAGTTAATGGTAGGAGGAGAGATAAGACACAGAAACAAATAACTGTCAGTCAGGTAGAAAGAGGCCTGTGACACAGGACAAGTAGAGCAGAAGGTCTCCTTGACGCTTCAGTGTTTACTGAGCACACCTGAAATACACTGAGCTGGGAAGATGAGGAAGCTGCATTCCAGGAGGTGGTTCACAGGCCAGTGGCAGGGAGGTGGTGGGTTCAGAGAAAAAGTTGGAATTCCAGGCAAGAGCATGGCTGATGAGGTCCACTTTCCTTTAGAAGGGTGAGGATGTGGGTTCTATGAGAGCAGGGTCCCCAGTGAAGAGCACAGGCCTGCACGTCACCAGCGATCCCAAATCCTTGTGGAATGTGCCATGGCATGAGAATGAGATGGCCCTGCCCCTTTTGAGTGACCCGGCACAAGCCTAGAAAGGCCCAGTCATTGGCCTGTCCTTTACCAGTGGTAGAACCCTATTTACCAAGGAACGACTAGGCGAGCAGAATGTTCTTTTTGATGAAACAGCCTGCGTATTAGAGTGTGCCTTCATCTGTTAACCAGATGAGATTCGATAATTTAGGGCTGAGAGTCTCCTGATATCTCAACAGGAGAAACAAAAATACTTTCTTGCGTGTGAACTTTCCTCCTCAGTTACAAAATCAATTCTCTCATGGACATTAAAACCTTCTTTAATGGTCAGCCCTCTGAATGGCCTGCCTCTAGCTGTCTCTTGCCTTGACCTCTGAACAGTCCTGCAAGGTTACCTCTCTCTCTGAAAATCGAACTTCTTTCTTTTCCTGCCTGTTAAAAGGTAGATAGATGTTCAGTTCCTCCATGGAATGAGATTTGCTTCCTATGTAATGGCATTTTCCATAATAACTGCTGATATCATCAAGGTAAAGAGAGCTGCTTTTCCTAACTACCCATAAAAGAATTTCGCTTTTTATATTTCTACCTCTCCCAAATAGTCTCATCTCTCCCCATGGTGAGTGTGACTGACTCTGAGGTATTGAAGTCTGTGTCCTAATTGGGAATTCAATGAACAAGACTCCGGCGAATGAACTTTTTTAGCCATTTTATATAAAATGAAAAAGGATCTGCCCCTCATTTCAATCTCCTGTGCAATTGCTCCTGAACAGTAGTTCAGAATCGTAGAGATAGATCATTGACCAATCTGGCTTTTCATCTAAGACATACTTAACAAAAGTATATGTTTTGCACTGTTTTCTGAGAGGCCCTGTTCAAAATGTACATCTTGCAACCTTTTGGGAGTGTCGAGTCAGCTTTCCTCCTGACGATCTTTTAATGCTAATAACATCTGAATTTGGAATTGCTTAAATTTACCTTTTTATTTTCTTTTCCACTTTTCTCTCATTTTGCAATAAAGTAGAACAGCCAGATTAGTGTAATTTCCCTGAAAGTCATTTTTATGATTTGGTTTGTGTTAGAGAAAATGAAATATTAATTCACTCAGGTTCGCTTAGTAATTACGTGAGCAATATCACTTTTTCCATCATTTCTTGGGTTTCATTTCTCATTGCTGTCTTCTTACAGAGTTCATCAGCGGGTTTCCAAGTAATTGGTAAAGGAACAAAAGCAGTTTCCTAGCCATTTAAAGTTACATGGAGTGTTTATACAGACCTTTCCTTGGGGACACATTATAAACATAAAGTAGCCAAGGCTGTCCGGTAACACTGCCAAGAGATGGTTACATAAAAATGTGTGAAATAATGATACTCTTTACTTTTATTTCTGATTGTAGTACATTCACATATATTTTACCTTCTAAATGACACACATTATGCTAAGGCAAGACTTAGGTGGCAGGTCGCTGGTTGGAGGAGAAGGATGACATTGTTATTTTTGTAGTGACCTTCTTAGGATCACAGGAGATCTTGAGTTAAACTTGGGGCTAGGTCCTTCTCTGGGGGAGCCCTTTATGTCCATGACAGGAAGTAGTGCTGCCGTCTGACTCTACTTGACTTGATCTTCCAAACATGAACCATACTGGTAACAACAGGACAATCCTCAGGCATTTCTCATCAGAGAAATGGATGGCACCTTCTTGACCAGAAGCTTTGTTGTCTGTCCTGCCCTGGTCCTCTTTAGTTTGGAGGGACTCTTTGGAGAGTTCATTTTAATAGCTTCCCAATGCAGATGAGCTCTGCTTCGGTTTAAATTATATTGCTAGAAATGAGAGAACGAGACAGAAATAAGTTCTGTACTTTTTTTTTTTTTTTATGAAAAGGAAAAGTAAGCAAAGATGAGCCCCCCTTGAGTTGTGTTCATTTGGAGGCATCTCCAGAGTGCTTACTACCTGTGAGGCACTGTGTTAGGATTCGAAGGGCCAGAGGCACAGAAAAGACCTCCCGTTCCTCAGAGGGCTCATGGTCTAATATGAGAAAAAAGTGGAATTACAACTGTGTGTGCTAAGTCCTAGGTTAGAGCTATATATAGTGGAACTAGTTCAATTCGAGAAAAGCAAAAAAGGAATCTTCTCTAGTGGTGGGGGCAACCAGGGAAGACGTTTGAGAACAATGACAGCAAAATGGAGTCCTAAAGGACAGTTAGGAGGTAGCCAAACAGAGTAGAAAGGTCATTTCAGGAAGAAGGAGCTGTCTTGGGGACAGCAGTATACCAGGTCCAGGGAGGAATATGGTGTTCCCTTAGACCAATAGGTAGGACCAGAAGTGAGAGACAAGAGATAAACAATGAGCCTGGGAATGAAACAGAGGCAATCTCGCATACTGTGTGAAGGAGTTAGTACTGTACCCTGAGCACTCTATGGGTCCTTGCAAGATTTCTGATAGGTCAATGGGCTCTGAACACATTGGATGTATCTCAGTTTCTCCAACACCTTGTTCTTTCCTACCGCAGTGCCTCTGCACATGTTAATGCTCTGCCTGGAGAGTTCCTCCCCTTTATTTTCCTGCTGGCTCCTCAGCATCTTCCAGATGTCAGCTCTTAAGAAAGACCTTCCCTGACCACCTTGTCTAAAGTCTTTGCAATGTGTCTTCTTCGTGTCATTTGTGTCACTTATAATTTTTAAAATAATGTTTTGTTTTACGTGTTTTTAGCCGCGTCTACTCTTCTTATGCTGTAACCTCCCTGAAGGCAGGAGCTGTCTTTTGAGCCCCTAGCACCATGTCTGGCACATGAAAGGTGCTCAGTAAATATTTGGTAAATAAATGAATGAATCATGAGATCTGTCTGTTAGTGAGACAGCTCTGGGGATTGGAGAGGAAGCCAAGATGGGTGAGAAAGAGCAGTTAGGAGGCTTTCCTCTGAAGCTGGTAAGAAGGAGGAAGATCCCATGACCTGGAGTGGGAGGGAGATGGAGACATACATAAAGCCAAGACTCACAGAATCAGTGGGGATCCATTGGTTGTGGGTGATTGTAAGAGGCGGGAGTCAGGGTGACACCAAAACACAGAACTCTCTATGGATGGTGGGAGGATCATTGAAGTTGGGCACTCAGAAGAGTCAGGGCAGATTTTTAAGGGAGAAGAAAATGAGTTCTGCTTGGGACGTGCTGGGTCTAAAAGTACCTGTGGGCTCTCTGGATAGAATGTCCGACAAAGCCTGAGAGATATCTTGGGCAAAATGACACAGATCTGAGCATCATGGGCTTATTATAGATTCATTCATCTGTGCACTCAACAAATACCCACTCGCCAATCGCTTTGTCTCAGGCATTAAGGATATAGTGATGAACAAAACGAACATTATTCTAGTTTTCATAAATGTCACAGTCTAGACTAATAGCTGGAGACATGGAGATAAATAAAATAACTTAGGAAACACAAACGTACTTGGAGAGGTGAGCACAGACTCTAGAGGTCACCAATATTTAAGAGGTGGACAAAAGAGAAGGGGCAGTCAGAAGAGGGGGATATTTGAGTGGATGAACGCAGGGGTCCCCCTCACTCCTCTTCTTAAGTCCTTGCACCAAACCCAACTTAGTCCTTAAAATATGTCCCTTGCTTTTTGGGGGGCAGGATTAAAGTGCATGTGTTTATAGTCACTCTGTATGGAAATGCATGTTAGTTCATCCTTAAGATAAGGGATTTCCAGGATTGGAGCTGAAGCATGTATCAGCCTGCCAGTCAAATGACAGAGATAGAGATGAGGAGAGCTAGAGATCAACCCAGATCTCCTATTCATTTGTGAATTTCCTTGTCATTGTTCTATGTGTTTCAAGTCAACCTTAATGTACATTGTGGTTGGATTTCCTTTGTTATGATCTGTGGGATAAATGTGATGTCAGCAGTCTCCCAATAAGAAAGAGATGTTATGGTATGTTGTGCCAAGACCTCGTTAGAGCATTTTAATTTATTTATTATTTTTTTAACTTTTCAATTCTCTTAATCCAAGAGACAGGACCTTAGGCGCTTACCCAATAAAAGACAAATGCATACTTGGGTGTGGGTGGCTTTGAGAGGTGAAATTTCCAAAGGTGAAATTTTGCCGTTTTATTTTAAAAAGCAGTTTACAATTATCACATGTCCTAAAACTTAGAACTGTTTTATGTGAAATACGGTAGATGGCATGTTTGATATAAAAGTTAACTGAAAAACATTTTTAAAGTCTCAGTAGAAATCTTTCTTATAGCTGGGCTCGGTGGCTCAGCCTGTAATCCCGTACCTTGGGAGGCTGAGGTGAGTGGATTGCCTGAGCCCGCAGGTTCGAAACCCGCCTGGGCAACTTGGCGAGACCTCATCTCTACAATAAATCAAAAAATTAGCTGGGCGTGGTAGCGCGCACCTGTAATTCCGGCTACTCGGAAGGCTGAGGTGGAAGGATCGCTGGAGCCTAGCAGGTTGAGGCTGTGGTGGCCAGGAGCGGCCACTGCACTCCAGTCTGGGCAACAGAGTGAGACTCCAACTCAAAAAAAAAAAGAAATCTTTCTTATGCAAGACTCCAACATAGCCAAAAGAAGACAAATAATTTGCAGGCCCATTTATAATCTTTGAACACGTGGTAATTTTTTTGCACGTGTTTATGTTCAGAACATTTAATAAATTTATTGGTGGATAAACTACACCACAGGTGATCCTGATTCCCCTTAGTATATGTCAAATCTAGCTTTTATCAAAACATAAGTTTTACTTATGCATAAATAAATAGACCAATCTGAATATATAGCAGATTCTGATTGGTCTGTTTTCTTATATATTCAGATTGGTCTATTTTCTTATATTGCATTTCTTAAAGGAATGTGTCTTATTTCAAAGAACAGTTATTTCAAAACCAACGACCTCTCCTCTGACCAAAATTTTAAAGCAGCTAAAGAATAAGCTGACTCTAAAAAGATCTCTTCACTAGGGTCGTGTGTGACTCATACAATTGGACAATTTTAGAGGCAGAAAGGGAAACTACATATAGTAGACTATATGTTCCTTGCCATTCCTAAGTCTTATATTTCTTTTTTTTTTTTTCCGAGTTGGAGTCTCACTCTGTCGCCCATACTGGAGGGCAGTGGCACGCTCCCGGCCACCGCAGCCTCGACCCGCTGGGCTCTGGCGATCCCTCCGCCTCAGCCTTCCAAGTAGCTGGAACTACAGGCGCCCGCTATCACGCCTGGCTAATTTTTGATTTATTGTAAAGATGAGGTCTCACCAAGTTGCCCAAGCGGATCTCGAACCCGCGGGCTCAGGCAATCCACTCACCTCAACCTCCCAAAGCACGGGATTATAGGCTGAGCCACCGAGCCCGGCTAAGTCTTATATTTCTGAATATGCCATAAAGTTAAATGGATAATTGGTGATAGGTATAATACAGATATCCTAAAGAAAATTCATTATATCTCACAAAAACAGAGTTCAAAGATTACATGATTTTTTAAACTTTGTTTTTCTTTATTTCGATAACTTTAGGGGATACAATAGTTTGGGGTTATGTGACTGCATTGTATAGTGGTGAAGAAGTCAGGACTTAAAGTGTACCCACCACCCCCACCTGTGCACATTGTATTAGATAAGTGGTTTTTTTGCCCCATCACCCTTTCCCCTCCTCCCCCTTCTGAGTCGCCAGTGTCCATTATATCATGCTCTGTCCATTACATCATCTCCGCCTTTGCAGCTCCTTAGTTTAACTCCCACTTATAAGTGAGAATATACAGTGTTTGGTTTTCTCTTCCTGAGTTAGTTCACATAAGATAATGTTTCCAGTTCCATCCAAGTTGCCGCAAAATACATTTTTTCATTCTCTTTGACAGCTGAATAGTATTCCATAGTGTATATATACCACATTTTCATTATCTATCGATCAACTGATGGGCATTTAGGTTGATTCTACATTTTTGCCAAATAGCAAATAATTTTCAAACCATTGATTTATCATATTTTCTCAAAAAAAAAAAAAGTTAGCCAACACATTAAAAAATTTCTGTGTATAAAAAAATCTAGGCTGGGCTTGGTGGCTCAGCCTGTCATTCCAGCACTTTGGGAGGCCAAGGTGAGTGGATTGCCTAAGTCTGCAGGTTCGAGACCAGCCTGAGCAACTTGGCAAGACCTCATCTCTACAATAAATTTTTTTAAAAAAAAACTGGGCGTGGTAGCGCATGCCTGTAGTTCCGGCTACTTGGAAGGCTGAGGTGGAAGAACCACTGGAGCCCAGCAGGGTGATGCTGGGGTGGCCATGAGCATGCCACTGCACGCCAGCCTGGGCGACAGAGTGAGACTTCAACTCAAAAAAAAAAAATCTACATTTTTATTTGTGTTCAAGAAAATTTGTTTTCACATGTATGGGTTGGAACTTGCGTTTTCTATTCTGGAGTTTTAAAAATTCACCCTACAATGCCTCTAGGAATAAAGGGAGCATCTTTAAATCTTGTTTGAGTTAAGTGAATGAATAACTAATCCCAATCAGATGTTTCTTTAGAGAATAATGTTTAAAAATTATTATGGAATTTAGCTCTCTGGCGAATTCGTAGATATGCTGTTTTCATCCTGATTGTTCGGGTCTCAGAGGTCACCCAAGGTAACCATTTATTCTACGTTGTCTTTTGTTTCAGATTTCCTGTTGAATTTTCTTTTTTAATGATTTTAAAAGTCAGCCAGTTGTTGTGTCATAGCTTTCCACACCTTCAGATTCAAACCAAAAATCTATCTCCATAGCTAAATGACTATGCCTCCCACGTAAACCCCAACTAGAGCAGAGAATGAGATTAGGCACCATATGTTTTAATCATAATGAAACTAATATTGAGAGTTCTGTTGTCAAATGTCTTCTATTTATGACACTTTGTTTTCTTTTGTTTTTGTTTCCCTAGGACATTTGGGCTTCCAGGACAGTTTTGTCACATCAGGTGTTTTTAGTGTGACCGAGCTAGTAAGAGTGTCACAGAGTAAGTATAATTTTGCTTTGATTTGGTGCAGATTTGCCTTGGGTTTGTGCTTACTTTCTGCCTAGGACTCCTAGAGACGTAAAAAGCTTTCAGAATCCCCTTTCCATTTGCTCATTGGAAGAATTTTGCCACACAGTTGGTTTGAAAGCCAAGAATTTAAATCAGGAAAAATTAAATGTTTTAACATGAGGGATAGGGAAAGGGCTGAAATCCTGAGGGTCTCATGCGGCCGCTAGATCATAATGCGGACCTGATTTTAGAAAATTCTGGGACTTCCCTGATTTCTGAGAAAGTCTGTCTTTTAAAAAGAATTTGGTTTTGACCTTTAAACAATGCTAATGCCTTCAGTATGAGTGACACAGTACAGACTGATCATTACCATCTTGTCAAGAATCACGAACAACAGTGAGTGAAGAGCACCTGTCACCACCCTGTTCTGTTGATCAAAGGCCCATTGATTGTATTTTTGTTATGACACAATCCAGTGACACACACACTCAGAGCTGCCCTCCCTCAAGAACAACTCTTTGTTTTTATTTAAAAGCATACTTATAGTAACTATGGTGTTCTAACCCATTTCTCAGTAAAAAGAAGGAAAAACAAATACCAAATATTAAAATTTTATTTTTTTTTACCCCTCCATCTACTTCAAAAAACCACTTGTAGGTAAGATTGGAAAAATTGGTTTCAAGAAGCAAGAGGCCCTTTGTGGAATGAGGTAGAGTAAAAGTAAATATGTTCGATCTTATTTCAGTCATTCCTAGGCTGGAAGGATGGATCTTGGGGTCCAGAAAGAGGGATACATTGTGGGGGCAGGGGGGACGGAATGACTGTTGGGCATTTACTACCTGCCAGGCACTGTGCTAGGCTGTAAAGTATGTTACATAAATTAATCCTTGCGATGAACTTGCCAGATGAGAAATTACCCCCATACTTGATCACTACCAATTACGTCCATGTAACATTTTCTCATGTGCCCTATAAATTTACAGAAATAAAAAGGAAATACCCCCATTTCTGCAGATGAGTTAAATGAAGGGACTATTTAAGTTATTTATCCAAAGTCAAGCAGTAGCTAAATGGTTAAGCTAAGTCTCTCTAATGCTAGAATTCACACTCTTAGACTGGTGAAGGGAACTTGGAAAAATTGACATTATGCAACCAGACAGGGAAGACATTGGGATGGTAGCTATGGATGTTACATTTCTGGGCATCAAGGACTCCAGGGCAGAGGAGTTGAAACCCAAAGGAAGGAGGCACTGGGGGCAAGCAGCAGGCTATGACTTGGAATGGAGATGTCGCTGCCATATTACTGAAGTGTGCTTAAAGTAGCAGTTAGTTGTATAGAGATTAGGTTGCTTTGTTAAGCTGGGGGCATAGGCTGCCCTAGTTACCACACAGCTGATTAGCCGGTTATTTGCCATAGACAAATAGCAATGCACGCGTATATATCTTATTTTACTTTTTAAGATTTTTGAAAATGATAAATATCCCATATTTTTCTTATAATTGTAATAATCAAAGTAGGCTGGGCTCGGTGGCTCAGCCTGTAACCCCAGCACTTTGGGAGGCCAAGGCCAGTGGATTGCCTGAGCCCGTGGGTTGGAGACCAGCCCGGGCAACTTGGCAAGACTTCACCTGTACCATAAATAAAAAATTAGCTGCGTGTGGTAGTGTGCACCTATAGTTCCAGCTACTTGGAAGGCTGAGGTGGAAGGATCGCCAGAGCCTGGCAGGTGGGCACTGAGGTGACCGTGAGTGAACCACTGCATTTTAGCCTGGACAACGGAATGAGACTGCAACTCAAAAAATAAATAAATAAATAATCAAAGTAACATAGGGAGCATAGATCTACTGGAATATACTTGTCATAGTGGCATTAGCGGAAAATAGATTCATTGCACCCTTCCTTCCTGGGATCTAAACATGGCTTCAAGATTGGAAAGAAAATCCTTTCAACACCTAGACTGGAGCACTAGACCATCTTATCCCACCCTGGCTGCTGTAATGCTGACATTGCTGGCCGCATCCCAGGCCCAAGAAGGCCTGCCCCATCCAGAACCACCCCAGTCTCTGGTCCTTCTTCCACTTCCTGCATTTCCCTTTAAGGTCTTATACTCCAAAGCCCATGAGTTCCTGGCTTGGTGAGACCTCCATTCAGTCCCAGACTGTGTGGTTGTTCAGTGAATGCTGAGCCTGCCTTCAAGATGGCCAGGGGGTACGGCCAGACGGGGATTGAATCTGCAGAGGGACCTGGATCTGTTTCCTATCCCCGATCAGGGGGCTGCCTGGCCAGCGCCTGGCATCACCAATGTCCTTTGGCTCTTGGATGCGCTTCGATTCTGCACACTGCTGTGTGATCGCTCTGGGGCTCACTCACACATGCCCTCATGCTGACAGAAACCGTTTGGCAAGAGAGGGTCTGGGCTGTGTCAGCTCAATCATGGCTTTAGGCCAAGCTGGTCGACTGTAGTCCGGAGACCCCTGCTTCTCGCCGATCTTTAATCGAGGTTTGTCTGGGTGCATTTCACAATATTGGCCTTGGCTGCTGGGATACGGGTCCCCCAGCTCAGGTCTCATCACCTACCCACCTTCCTGAGAGACCTAACACACAAGCCACATGACAGAACTGAAATCCTCAACCATCCCTCTTCCCTGTGCCTCGTGTCGCAAGAGCGAAGGGTCCCTTCCAGAGCTGCAGTGGGTGATTTTTGCAGAGGAGCAAGACTGGGTGCATTCTCTATCGTTGAAATAGAAATAAGCTAGCTGGCATCTAAGTTGATTAAACCTATGATCCTGGCCTTATTAGGAGCATGACGTAATAGAATATGAAAAATGCTAGCAGCTAGCGTTTATGAAGCATGCACATGGACCAGGCATTGTGCTGGGCACTCTGTAAACATTGTCTCACTTGGTCCTCCCTTGGTGGCTTTCACAGATGAAGGAGCCATGGTGCTCCAAAAGGTTAAGCGACTCGCTCTACTTTCTTTGCTGTTCTCAGCCCGACTGCAGGCCTTTTTGTCGTGACCTCTCTGATGACTGCATAGAGAACGAAATCGAATCCAAGAGTTCTGCGCTTTTATTGAATTATCAGTTCTTGTTGAGCTGATAAATTTTTAGCTTATTAATCTGTGTACTTAAAAAAAAGGTTAGAACTATTTTCATGTAAGCCAAAGCAAGTAAAATACTTAATTGAAATGTTTTCCTGGATTTGTTTTCAGGTAGGATTTTATTTTTAATCAATAGTCTTCATTCTTTTTTGGAGCTGTTTTTTAAAAGGTTAACAGTATTAGGAAAACAGAAAGTACAGAAGCTCCTTGTGTCCCTTCCCCCCAGTTTCCCCCTTTTATTAGTGTGGTATATTCGTTAACAATACATGAGACAATATTGACACATGATTATTAACCCAAGTGCATAATTTACATTAGGGTTCACTCCTGGTGTTATGCATTCTGTGGGTTTGGGCAAATGCTTAACGACAGGTGGCCCCTCTCATGGCATCATACAGAATCATCCAGAATAGACTTGCTGCCCTAAAAATACCCTGTGCTCCATCTGTTCCTCCTCACCCCACCACCACTAGGATCTTTTACTCCCTCCATAGTTTTGCCTTTCACCTGGACGTCTTGAGTGGCCTTAGAGTTGTGGAATCTCTCCCACAGTTTGGCAGATGTCCTCTTAGCTTCTTAACTACCCTAGTCTCCTCCTCCCCTCCCCGCCATCACACCTCATTATGACCCTGTGTGTGGCTTGGAGATTTCACAGTGATCAGTAGTGATGGCCTTCGCTAGACATTTTTCTCTCTGGATCTTTAGTATTCGACTTTTAAATTTGCTAATATAAATATTTACTTTCCCCGGGTTTCCAGTTGGTTTCTGTTTTCAGTTCTCCTCCTTTTGCGTGTGATAGAGGAGGGAGGAGCTGTTTGAGTCTTTTCTCAAGAGGATTCACTGAAATAACTGCCTGCTAAGTGTGTTGTTTATAGTCATGCTACTACCAAGGTGGCAATGGCAGAGAAACTCAAAAGAAAGCTGCTGATTTGGCCTCACAGATCCAGAGGTGAGAGATGAGGAATCAAGGTTGCTTGACATTAAATTACACCGATCAGCTCCACAGAGCTGTTGAAATCAGGGGCTCCTACTGGCCGACTGGAGCTGTGGTCTTCCAGGAACTCTCCTCTCCCCCTTCCTCCTGCCCACCACCCTATAATTTTTAATTTTTATTTTTTGCACTATCATCTAAAGTCCACAAAAGACAAGAAAGAGTTCTGCTTCTGCAGCAAGGGAATACTAGAGCATAAACACAAGTTTCTGTGTGTTCTCTTGCTACCCCCCCCCACACACACACACACTTGGTAGGACCATCTGAAAGCTGTTCTAGTTGTTCATTAACTAGAACAGCCCACTAGACACTGTGCCCGAGAGGAAGACAGGAGTCTTCTCTGACTTGGGGAAGGAGGCTTACAAGCACGAGCAACGTGGTTCAGAATTGCTGAGGTTGTTTTAGCATAATACTATGAGGAAAGAGACAAGAACCATCTGCTGAAATGGCTCTTACGCGATGCTGCATTTTCAAACAAAGCCTTCTAGAGGCTCAGATTGGTCTCGTTCCCTCGAAGTTAAACGATGCTGCTTCGATAGCCCTCTCTGTCAGCACCCAGTCTTTTATTTATATTTGCACCAGTGTTTTCCTCAAAGTATGTGCTCCGAGGCTGTCAAACAGCACTCCTGGTATGAACCCAGAAAGTTCTCCCGAAAAATCCACTACTTCTGCCCATTTCCTTCTAAAGTGCTGACTCCGTTTTACTTGAAGTTGGTGGAGTGACTCCGAACCCTTAAATACTTCGCTGGGGAAGAGGAAAACCGCACACACACACACAGGCCATTGTGACTCTGACCTGGTGGGCTCTAATTTCCTAGCAGCGGTTTGTACACCCAGGCCGGCTGCAAGGGTTAAGTAAACTTCGTGGCTAAGGATGACTTCATGGGCCTGGAATTTTGAAAAGCCAGGATTCTCAGTACACTGTAGCCAGCCTTAGAGTCTTCGGGTGTGAAAACCACTCTCAGTTACCCAGACTGATTTTTGGTTCCTGTTGCACTGCTGCAGAATCTATTAAAATCCAGCAGCTGAATTGTCCTGGCCCTGCCACAAAGCTGGGCTGCTGGGTAGACTGCAGGATTCCCTAGCCGTTTGTCAATGGAGAGTGGGAGTGAATGGAACCAGGCATATGCCGCAGCCTGGCATGAGGTGGCACCCTAGTGGCTGTTTTCTGCCTTAGAGATGTGTGCTTATTCTGGATTCTCACACAGGAATTGTCGTTATTAACATCCAAATTGCAGCCCATTTCAAACTTCTCTTTGAAGGCTCTAGGTCCTCGTTTTGTCTTTGAGTACCCGCGTCCACACACCTGGATTTTCAGCAAGTTAGCAAGAACTGTTGGCATTGCTCTAACATGACAGGACGGAACTTCTAAAACAAAATGAACTCCGCTAAAAGCCACAATAAGAAAATGAAACTCTCCCGTAGGAACAAGCCCAGACTTGAAAATACAAAATGTTCTTGCACAGAGGACTCATGAGGAAATGGGGATAGGATAAGAAACTCTAGACGTCCAGTCCTTGGGGGTGGCATATGAATGTGTGCAGTGCGTTAGATCTTTATGAAAGCGGGATCGACTTGAAACTTTTCCTTCTGAGCAAGTGGCCTGTTGGTTTGCCTCTGTTAAGTAACACAACAGCTATGATCATTGCATGGAATTTAATTTTTAAAATAGCTTATATTCTTAAGCAAGATCTTCTTTCCAAAGACACTGTTTGGGCTTGAGCATCAAAGGAAGAAACAAAAGGAATATAATAAAAAATAGACTGCAGCCCTAGCATGAACAGTAGCTGTGACCTTGCCTTTTGTTTGCCATTACACAATTCAATGGCAGTCTACTCAAACTATGCTCTCGATCAATATCCTATTAAAGCAGTACAAAAAGTCTCCATAAACTTAGTGGTTAGCTATGTTTATAAATGGAACTCGGCATAATTAGATGGTCAATAGCTGGCTCTACTAGTAATTTTAAAATGAACATCACACATTTTATATCTGCAGAAGTCAACGGCACATCTTCTAAAGTGAGGGTCGGGTGTGGAGTGGATGAAAGAGTGGGGGTCCCTTTAAAAAAAATCATAATGTCTATCTCCAAGATGCAGTTTTTAAAGAAAACCTGTTAAAGTATGGAAGAGAAGACTCAGATTGGCCCTGTGTATTTTTCATTTTGCCTGTCTGAGCCACCTTTTTCTGTGTATATTATGGCATTGCACATGTTATATTTTCTAGTTCTAATCAGCTCCTCATAGAGAGATAAAATAATAAATATTGCCATACTCTTAGGAAGAAAAATAACAGTCTGGCTGGCTTAATTTAGCAGGTTTCCTCTACTATAATTCAATAAATTTTCTAAATAAATATTGAAATGGAATTAGTTCAGGAGGATGTTTTGTTGTATATATATTTTTTTCTTTTAATTTTCTTGACATATTTGGGGTGGATGTTTGGATAGTAAAGCTGGCAGCAAATGGGATGGCCTGGCAGTAACAGAAATTTTCATCAAACTAGCCTTTCTTCTGAGTCCCAGCCGGGTGGCCAAGCTCGCTTTTTCCTTTCCTACCCTCCTCACCCAACAGGGAACGTGCCACGTAAGTTGAGAGATGTCCCCACCCTTAGGCTGACTCTGTCCTCACTAACTCAACCCTACGAAGTAAAACGTGCATAGATCCAGTGTTTGGTGTGCGTCCTGGCAGCTGTGGTAGGGACCACAGAGCAGGAGAAGAGAGAACTACAGCGGGAACAAGCTTATGGCATCAGCAGAGCCTTCAGTCAATGCTGCGTGTGGAGTTCCAGTCCTTTCTGTTACACTCATCTCCTATAACCTTCCTTGGTTAGAGCTGGCAGTGAGAGTTCTCAAAGCAGGATTTGGGGTCTTGTGTTCTCTGTTCTCTGCTGAAGTTTCTGCTAAATTTGCCAGACTGGGAACACTTTTATTAGAAAGATTTGACCTGAGAAGAAGCACAACATATAATACCTTGATGTACATACGTATTTGTTGTCATGTCCTCTATTTGTATGTTCATCTGTTTCTAGTCTTTTCTAGGTAACTCACTGGTTATACTTCCTGTGTATCATATGTACAAGCTACATTCAATATGGCAGCTGGTACTATAAAATAGTATAGTATATAGAGTGGGGGAATCAGGCTTTGTCACTTATTAACTATATGAGTTTGGACAATATTTAACCTCTCTCAGCGGCATTCTTCCTCATAGGCTGTGATCACTTATTCTCTCATCAAATATTTATTAAGTCCCAATTGGGTGCTACATGTAAGTCCCAGTGCTGGAAATAGTAATACCTCCCAGGAGTGCTATGGGGGTTAAGTGAGAGAGCGTCTAGTGTCTGTCATACAGTAGGTGCTTAATACTGGTAACTGCCATGATTATTATTGAGCAGTGCCTCAGTCCCTGATCTTTCATTGTGTGTTCAGAGCTAATCCTTGAACTGACCACTATCAGCATATTTTTTGAAAGTGTTTATGTGTGTGTTTATTAAGAAGGACCAACTTTAGAATTCATGTTCTAATAACCAGATTTTTAGAAGAACTATTCTAGTGACTCCTTCAGAGTTAATAATTCTGATGAAGTTGAGAGCATGCCAATATTAGACCTCATTCATCTGCTTTAGGAAGCCAGAAAATTCTTATTCTTCACATCTTCAGTCAAAGCCAATGTTTATGTACTATTCTGGAAATTGCTACCCAGGGTATCTAATGGATCATAGGATGTCTTAAAATTCTCAATCTAAAAAAAAATAGTAATAATCTTAACTCTGACACATTGACACTTTTTTAAGTGGCCAGCCACACCTGGGTTATTTGTATCAGTTCTTAAAAGCAGTGCTTAGTTCCACAGTATTTAAAAATTGTGCTTCCAACTATATTATAAACAAAATTCTCTGTGAATAGCAGTTGCCTGCCAGAGGTTATTACTGACAATGTGCTGTTTAGTAAACCTTTATTTATCCACTGGTAAGCCTAAGTTTTTTTAAGAACAGATCTTCATATCCAATAGGAACTAAAAAGCATTTTTTGTGATTTCCGAAAGGTTGACAGAAATCCTATGTTACCCTACAATAAGGCCACAAATGTTGAAATTTTGAGCGGAATATAACCCAGCCAACTCTTGCTGATTAGAAAAGCTGTTGGTGGTGACTCTCTAGACATGTCTAGGATGAGATTGGTGGAGTCTATACTTAGCAAAACCACACATTATGTCAAATACTGTAACCGAACTAACCCAGTATGTGATCAATATGGGTCCATGCTAACACCCAGGATATTTAAATAGGTGGAGGAGGGAAAAATGAGGCAGTTCTTGGTGAAAATATTGAGAACTGCTATTTTCGTAGACAGCTGGGTGAGTTGGCTGTTGGACTAGAGCACCTGATGCAGTTTGGTTTCCTAACAGCTAATGGTCAGGTAGTCCCAGGGCACTCTTGGCTGTGGGGCTTGTGTAGAAGCCATTCCCTGGTTTCTAGATCACTGTGCCGAAGAGACCTCTTAGGCCATCACATCCATCCCCTGTCAGGGAAGACTTAATCCCATGGCTCAGGCTGTAGCAGATACTAGGCGGGTCCCACATTTGACCTCAACTAAAATCTAAGACACGGTGATACTCTAAAACGCAGAAAATCAATTTCAGTCCCAAAGGCAGAAGCCACTAATGCAGGAGATCAGTCAGTATGGCTAACCCCTCCGAGGACGGCTGTGTTAGACCAAGTGTCAGGGCTCTCCGTCCAGTGGCATACCAGCTGACACTCGTAAGGCCACAGACCTGAAAAAGCAGAGAAGGGGGACGGAGGATGATGTAATCGAAGTTTTGCCAGTCACGTGGTAGGTGATAATTATGTTTCTATTTAAATCTTGTTGGATTCATCTCCCTAGTAACTGATGACAAGGGAAAGACAGGGGAATTTGAAGTGGGGGATTCACCCCTGTTTCTTTGAGCAGACATTGAGGAAGTATCTACATTCAACTCCCTGCTCTTTCACTTATTTGAACTGTGTGATCTTAATCATGCTGTTTAACGTCACAACTAATTTTCTCATTTGTAAATGGGAATGATACAAATACGTATTCTGTAGGGATACAGCGAGTGTTAAATGAGATAATTCAGGTAAAATACCTGGCATGTTGCCTGGTACATAATAAATGCTTGATAAATACTAGCTGTTAGCTATTTTTCATTAACAAGCTCATAGGATTTTAGTTCAGTTCAATAACTGTTTGCGGTATATGTAATATAGGAAGTATTCTGCACCATGTGCTGAGGAGACTATAGAAATAAGTAGGAGAAGGTGTTTTCCTCTATAGAGTATATATCTAGTTTCTCGAGATGCAAGACAGCTTGTTTAATGAAATGAAGTCCCCAAATAAACTTAATTTACAGATTAAACTTATAATTATTATCTGCCAAAGATAAACCATCTTCATGATTTAGATAGGGCAGAAGAGGGTACCCATGTGTTGTTCCCATTTTTTTCGGAAATAAAATTTCCTTGTTTACCTGCTGGCAGCCCTTCTGCCACCATGAACATACTTCTTCCTTGACTTGTGTTCACGAGGCAGGGGTGTGTGAAGACGGTACTGTGTCCTCAGGGGCCTTTCGTGGGGTTAAGAACATTCTGCCAGTCTTGGGCACCTAATACCCCTTTTCATAAAAGGCATTGCTTAAACCTTGTCGCAGCAGGCAAGTTCATTTCCACAGAGAGGGAAATCCTCGCTTGAGTTCAGCACCTTTCTTTTTTGTTCCTATTTGGAAAAACCATACTCCTAGCCTGCATTTGGTCAGGCCTTTTAAAAAGGAAGGGTAGAAAAAAAAGGGGGCTCAGCACAGGGTTTACAGACCAGAAATCTGCTTGGCAAAGGAGTTGCTGAAGACGGTGGTGTGGAGGCTGCAGAGAAAGTACCTTCATGATTGATTTCCATTCAAGTCAGACTGACTGCAGCGTGGTCATTTTTCTAACCCATAACTGCTCACACTGCAGCAGTCTGCTATCTGCAGGGTGTCTGAATTATAACAGTCTATGTCCGTGTTACCTCTTACACAAATTACTTACACTGGTTTCTTTTTCCATGCAAATTCATCAGTTTTACAGCCCCTCGTAGCCACAGTCAGGAAACTCTGGCAGAGAGCACAAATTGATAAAATGAGTTAATTTTACTATACTTATTTTTTTTTTTCTTTCTTTCTAAAAGCCCTTTCTCATAGACAGTGTTCAGGAAGCATATTACAGTAAAAGGAAGATAACAAAAGAGTTGAATTTTCTTGCCATAAATTACTTTTCAAGTTAATTCCCTTTAACGATGATTCCAGATTTGCTTGAGTTTTCATTGCATTGTACGTTTTACAACTGTGCCTTTGATAGAAAGAAGAACAAGTATTTTCCCATGTTCAGTCCTTTTGTGCCAGTGACATGGACTTTCTTCAAGATCTTTGCCACTAGAATGCAAAACAACACTAATTGTGCTGGGCCCATAGAGCTGTGTGCTGTTGCTGGACTTTTTTCACCCTCAGTCTTAAGGTACAAGTTCCCAAAGTCTCAGTGAGTATTTCAGATCATGTAATCTGAAAAATATATGTCTGGTTTTATTTTTCATAGTTATTTCATAAGTTGGAAATTGAGTGTTAAACCCTGGTAGGTTTTTTGTTTTGAGGGGGGAGAGGGAGTTACTTATTGCCATAAGTCCATATTCCATGCAAATTTGAGGAAGGGGCAGTGATGTTGGTTAACCTTTAAAATGTAAGTCCTACAAAGGGCAGGGTTTTTATATATCTTTGTCCGCTGATTGTATCTCAAGCCTCTGGAGCAATGTCTGGCTCACTGCAAGAGCTCCAAAAATATTTGTTAGATTTCATGGAATGCATCCTCTCAGAGGACATGTACCATTAACCACAGGCTGGACATACTGGTCGCGTAGTTAACACTGCCTGCTGACTCCTGTTGAACAAATTGGAAACCGTCCACTGTCGTTTCTCAGGCAGAGTAGCTTGAAAATTTGGCGAGAATTTTTTTTTCCATCATTCTATTCTCTCTTTGCAACAATGCAAGCTTGAGCAGCTTGTCTCTGGTGGATGGCAGAAGTTCAATAACCACAGCCTTATCCAACTACTAATGTGTACAGAAGAGCAGGTCATTAAGAGGGTTGGCTACTAAAGTAACCCCTTTCTTCCAGTAGCCCACATTACTATAATGATTCCTTAATAGCAAACCATTTATTAAGAAATGACACAAAGACTACATTCTCTCATGGCAGGAAAGGTGGGGGGGGGGGATGAATGACTTAGAAATAATATCTGAAGAGCCCATTTCCACAAGTCAACTCTTCAAGAAAAACTCCTCAGTAGAACACAGCACTTGAAGTTAAAGTAGTTGCGATACTATGTAAGAAAGTCAAGGAGCCCTTCCTCATGACTTACGCATATTTACAGAATCCTGTTTGATTTTATACCATTTATAGTTTAGAGGGGCAAACGGGGAGGGTAATGATTTACTCTCTTTGGTTCAAAGCACAAAGCATATTTATTGATCATCAGCTGTATACACAAAGTTGTTTGGGAACACAAAAGGAGCTCTAGAGTCTGCAAGATTAAAGGTCATGTGGGCTCACCTCTGACATCATAACCCGGGAGGGTTCTTGAACCGCTGCCTGCCGCAGTTTCCTTCCTAGCAGTATTGTGAGGATTCGATGGCACGATATGCTTAAATCCTTCACCCCAACTTCTGGCCCATAAGTGATGCTTCATAAATTGCCATGGCAGTGGCAGTGGTGAGTGATGGTGGCAGTGGTGGTTCTTCACGTTTATATTTATTATTGGAATTTCGAGGCCCAAAGAGTTTCTGCAGGTTCACCAAATTCCACATACGGTTACTGGCAGAGCTGGGGCTCTAGACAATCTTTCATTGGCCCAGACCCGCACTTGGTATGCCCCACAATATCTGTCTTTATAGCCTTCAAAATGCAAATCAAATCTATTTAGAAGGAAATGTTACATTTGAGACAATTCAAGAGTGATAAAGCCCACAGTCAAGTACAAATGGCGCAAATGCAGATCTCACAATGTATGGGACAGAAAGGAAGTGCTGTGGTTGGTCCAGCCCTTTCTTAGCATCCCCACATTTGATTGGCAGTGGCTACGTCATCTCTGTAACACACCAGAAGGCAGGTTGTCCTTAGTCTCAGAAACCCAGGGTGATATCCGGGACAGGCCAGAATTTGAGTGACATCAGACAAGTCATTCAATGCTTAACAACTTTTATTATTTCCTTAATTTGCAAAAGAAGGACTTAATACTATTTTTGCTAAAAAGTATATTGTGCTATATGCGTCTTGTTGATATTTTATATTTGTTAGAAGAATCTGGTCATTTATTTCTGCCCTTTTGTAGTGCACAATAGGGAACCAGTCCTTTAGACCCGTGTACTATCCTGGAGGAGTGTCAGATATCCACTGTAAACAGTCTCTGCTTTTTCTTGACAGCAGAGCTCAGGCCTCCCTTCCCTTTTGCCTGGACTTCTGCACCAACCTCTGATTTCCTCACTCCCAGAACCTTCACCCCCCTTTCGTGCATTCTGTATGTTGTCTCCATATGAACGTCCCTCGGGTCTAAAAGTGGTCTTACCACTCCCCTAACTCAAACACTGTCCCAGATCCCACAGACCACTTGTTTTACTTCCTACCTCCAAACTTATGCACACACTTTGTCATTTGCCCAGAAAGCCTCTCCTGTTTCCTCCTGTGC
The DNA here is from genome assembly GCA_963574415.1 of Tarsius wallacei. Classification (NCBI taxonomy): domain Eukaryota; kingdom Metazoa; phylum Chordata; class Mammalia; order Primates; family Tarsiidae; genus Tarsius; species Tarsius wallacei. Next base: position 65,168 of record CAUYQG010048074.1, read on the forward strand.
CTCTGTAAGTCTGAACCACCCTCGAAGGCTCAGCCTAAGTGCCAGCTTTTCCTGGAATTAAACGTTTTTCTGATCTCAGAAGCCAGTGGGATCTATGACTCCTTTGAACTTTCCTAACACAATCTTTGCATTTCTCTTGTGAGTTTTAACACGTTTGGCATTATGTAAGATGTTCAGGTGTCTTTTTAATATTCCACTTAGGCTGTAAACCTTTGGGGACAGAGGCACTATATACCTTTTTATTATCTCAAGTTTGAGGCAATACTATATATGAGAGTCAGCGTGGTGCAGCAGGAAAGCACCAGGTTTCAAGGTCAGGCATCCTTACATTTCAACCCTGACTCTTTTTGTCTCTCTGTAATTGAGGGAATGTTATTTAATCTCATTCCAAGGCTTAAGTTCCCCTCATCTAGAAAATGCATTTTCCTGAGAAGCTTGTTCTGAGGCTTAAATTAGGTACAGTATATGAAGTGCTTATCAAAACAAGACTTCATGGGTATTCAGAGAAACTTGCCCAAAGCCCACCCCCTGAGTTCCTCATGACCTGACAAAAGCTCTTTCTGTTTTCCAGATTAGGGGCACTGCAAATACCCAACCTGTTGCAGGGACACTTTGACAGAGACCCCCTGCCCTCAGATGTTAGGCTTTCTCTCTAGCCATGACAGTGTCACTGAGTCAGAATCCAGCCCTCCATGTGATCCATGCACATGGGCAGTTCCAGGGGGATGTTTCTTTACAAGACTCTTTTTGAAGAAGGCAGGCAGAGTTTGGGTCTGGGAATTACTAGCATTATTTAACCAGGTTGTGAAATTCATTCTCATTTCAGAAACTTAGTGATGTTTTAAAATTCAAGACACACATAAACTAGTTTGTTAAGATCTAAAATTACTCACCAGACATCCAGTAGACCCTTTTGGAAGTGCCAGGCCACCTGGTACCATTTGTGACATTACAATTGCAGTGTACTGAGTGGTTCACAGGCAGTGAAGATATGGACAAGTTAAGGGCTCTTTATGTGGACTTTATTATTCTTTTAATATCTGAGAGGTGTGCATACAATATTTTTGCATTCATTTTTTTCCTTTACCTATTCTGGATCTCCTGACAATTTAAAAATATAATCCAGGCTGGGTGCAATGACTCAAGCCTGTAATCCCAGCACTTTGGGTGGCTGAGGTGAGAGGATTGCCTGAGCCCACGGGTTCAAGACCTCATCTCTACAGGAATTTAAAAAATTAGCTGGGTGTGGAAGCATGTGCCTGTAGTTCCGTCTACTTGGAAGGCTAAGGCAGAAGAATCGCTTGAGCCCAGCAGGTTGAGACTGCAGTGGCCATAAGGGTGCCACTGCTCTCCAGCCTGGGTAACAGAGTGAGGGAGTGAAACTCCAACTCAAAAAACAAAATAATACACACACACACACACACACACACACACACACACACACACACACACTTTTTTTTCCAGACAAAAGACTAGGATGGATAACAACAGGTGAAGTGTTGAATGTAAATGCAGCTGGATATTCTAAGTAGGAAGCCTCGGACTTTTCCTCTTGGTCAGTCAAGTCCCTCACATTCACATCTTGCTCTGTCTCTCCTTCCGAGAATGAGGGAGCGAGGAACAAGCAGTTTCCTCCAAGCTCAGGAATGAAACTGCTTCTCCACCTAGCCGAGGCCTCAGCTTCAATCTGAAGTTTATGAAGAACACCTAAATCCGAGCCCTTGCCACTTGTCAGCCTTATTACTCTTCTTGAGCCAACCAGAGGCATGGCTCTCTAAGCTCCAGGAAGGCCCACGGCATGAGTACCTGACATGTGTTAGGCCGCTAAGAGTGAGGATGAGTGACCCGGGCCCATGCTGGAATAATCTTTCCCTACCCCTCTTCCATGGCCTGCTTCATACATAAAATATTATGAAATAAAAGGGGAAATTATGCAAATAAATTTAATATGAAAAGCAAATTAGGGAATCGCTAGCAAAATGATTAATCAGAACTCTGTTTACCCTTAACTGTCAAGCCTCCCCATTTGTTTTTGAATGGAAGGCCCTTCCTCGGTGAGAGCCTGATGTTGTAAGATGGGTTTGAATTCAGAAAGTAGATGTGAATTTCAAAGTTTCCCATTTTTTGGCAGTTGTGATTAAAGTTTATTCATTGCTATTAACAGGTAAGTATTTATTCTTAGAAATTTTTGTGTTCCCTTGTACCTTCTCTTGATTCTTCCTACCTGCAAATTTATGCACACACTCCATCATTTGCCAAGAAAGCCTCCCCTGCCTCCTCCTCCTTTGCCTGTAAATCTGAACCATCCTCAGAGGCTCAGCTTAAGTGCCAGCTCTTCCTGGAATCAAACCCTTTTCTGATCTCACAAGCCAGTGGGGTCTATGATGCCTTTGAACTTCCCTAACACAATCTTTGGGACTCCAGACAATCTATCTCTCTTGCTGGCCCAGACCTACACTTTTTATGCCCCATGATACCTATCTTTATTGCCTTCAAAATGCAGCTCAATCTTTTGAGAAAGAAATGCTACACATGAGACAATTCAAGAGTGATAAAGCCCATAGTCAAGTACCAATGGCACAAATTCAAATTTCACAATGTATGGCACAGAAAGGAAGTGCTGTGGTTGGTCCAGTCCTTTCTTAGCATCCGTAGTTCCATTGCCACACCTTCATTCACCTGGCTTCCCAGGAAATAATCCTGGGAATCATTCCATACGCCCGCATTCCCGTTATTATGACAGTCAAGCAGCCAACACATCTTCTTGATTGCAACTCCTGACACTGACATCAGCCTCCTCCTTTTCATCCTTTGAATTGAGACCCCCATCCCCATCTTACCTTGTTTTAGTGACCCCAGTGGCTACTCTGGTTTACAGATTATATTCTTCAAGCACCACCCTCACCCCCATGCCTACCCTAGTGATGGAGGGATCTTTCTAGGTTATAAGTGCAAACTTGATTACAGCATTCCCAGCCATTGTGAGTTCTTCTTTGACTAATGAACAAAAGTCAATGTAGCAACCAATTCCATTTGACTAGTGTTTACTGACTGCATCCTGGTGTCAGGGATTATAGTAGATGCTGACAATATAACCCCAGGATTCCCCAGTTACAGTGGAGTATGATAAGTGCTGTAATAGTTTATAGGCTTGGGAATCTGCTGGATTCAAATTTATGTTCCCTAAGGAAACCTACCAGATCCTTCATGGCCTGACCTTAGCCATGCCCTCCTCTCCCCACAAATTGTATACTGACTACTTCATCGTACCAACCTATTAGAAATCCAGTAAACATTTCATGTTATCTTACCTTTATGCTCTTTATTGGTCTAGAAACCCTCCCTCCCTCTTTGTTGCATACTTCCTACTTGTCCTTCTAACATTCCTCCCAGGCATCACATTTTCTGAGACCCTCCTACTCCCTTGAACCTCTTATCTCCAGGCTGGGTTAGATACCCACTTCTGTATAGCTATATCCGTTTAGAAATGCAGACAGTCATGATGGCTGGGCTTATGGTTCTTTGATTTTTTGTGGAACAAAAGCAAGATGCATTCAGTAGAGACTGCACTTCAGGTAACTGCAAACCATTCTGTTTTTCTGCTTTCAGGACAGTCTTCAATAAATTCCATGCGTTATCCAGCATTTTATTATAAAATAGACTTTGTGTTAGACTATTTTGCCCGACTGTAGGCTAATGTAAGTGTTCTGAGCACATTTAAGGTAGAGTAGGCCAAGCTATGATGTTGGGTAGGTTAGGGGTGTTAAATGCATTTCGGTTGATGATATTTTCAACCTACAATGGATTTATTGGGACATAACCCCATTGTAAGTCGAAGAGCATCTGTAATGCTGTCAAAGAACTTCTCAAGCTGTCTTTAAGTTAATCTGTCAGGCTCTCCCCTTTGTTTAAGGGTAGGGTCCATGTCTTTCATCTAAGTGCCTTCCTCACCCAGTATAGTTCTTGGCAATAGCAACAAAATCATTTGTTGAATGAATAAAAGTCCTTGGTTCTCAATATTTCCAGTTATTCTTTCTTCAGGTAGATATTAACCTGTTTGATTTACTTACATATTCACTCACATGGGCTTAACTCTCAAACAGTGTCTTGATACAGTTTCTGTTGTTCCTGCTTTTGCATTATCTTTCCAAAAAGATCATTTGCGCTAATATACTCACACTACTAATTTCACAGTTGCTATATAAGATTGATAGATGATATTATTCATTCAAAAATATTTATTAAGCTACTGTAACAAGGTATCTAAGGCTCAAGGGCATAAAAAGTATAGGAAATCAATCTTGCTCAAGGATCTTCTCTAAAAATCACATATAATCAAAATTAAATCAGAGGTCAGCACATTGGTAAAGTGTCAGATAATAAGTATTTTTGGCGTTATGGTCTCTGGCGCAGCTACTGTTCTCTGATCACCGGTGTGGTGTGGCAGCAGTCATAGAAAATATGTGAATGAATGGGTGTGCCTATGTTGTAAAACTTTATTTACAAAAACTATGGCTCAGGGCCATTGTTTGAGGACCCTGCCTTAAATTACATGGTTGGACAAATATCTAGGTAAAGATGTATGTGGGTGCTGAGGTGTCAGGAGTCACTACATATTTCACATGACAAGAAATTGGTAGTGGATGACCTAGAAAGATGAATTCATTCTCACTAAAGTTCAGAACAGAATTCCAAAATACAGATGAGCAGAAGCTATCAGAATCATACAAAATAAGAAAGGCCTAGGGAATACTCTAGCTGGTTGGTTATTCAAGAAATGTTTAAGACCAAAACATGGGGAGGTATTTTTGTTAAAAGCATCCAGGAATGTTGCAATTTTGGTAACAATTTACTATTACATAAAAAGAAAAGATGAAAGATAAATATTTTAAAAATATACCTCTCTGGTATAGACTGTTTTTATGGTCAACATCCATTTGAAGTCAGAGTTGATTACTGATTATTTTAGATAAGCTTACCATATAAATGCAGAAAGAAGATGTGCTAAGTGCAACATTGAAATATGTTCTCGTTGATCTTTTATTCACAGAACTTAACTGACGTTGTTGTTGTTTTATTCTAGCACCAATAGCTGCAGGAACTGGCCCCAATTTTTCCCTCTCAGATTTGGAAAGTTCTTCATACTACAGCATGAGTCCAGGAGCAATGAGGAGGTCTTTACCCAGCACATCCTCTACGAGGTAATTTGATGGGTGGCGCTTAGAGAGGTTATGCTACTTAGTTGCACATCTTGATTTTCACTCTGGCCTGCTGGGTGGTTAGCAGTGGGCCCGCAGTGATCGAAGATGCCAGAGCAGTGAGTTTGGCCCCAGCAGACTTCAGTCTCACTGAGGAGCTAAAGCAAGTGTAACATGTGGGGGCAGGGAGATACACACCTACACACATCCAGACACACAGTCACACACACACACATATCCCAGGTAATAAGAAATAGCTAAATAGTGGGATGTGGGCTAAAAATAGTTAAAGAAAGATTTGTCTAAAAAGAGTACCTTGTGCTCAGCTCTGAATGGTGGTTAGGCTTGGTGAGACAGAAAGGAAAAGGAAAGGAATTCTGGGTGGGGTAAAAACAGGAGCAACGGCCTGGAGGAAGGATGGATGACGGACATAGCGTGCTCTCAGGAAATGAGGCACAAGGCTTGATTACATACAGGACAGGCGTTTTGGTTTGTCTGGCAGGACGTGGACGCTGGTGACAGTCCCAGTCAGCAGGGCCACAGCAGACATTGCAACTCAGTCCCAGCTCTTTTCCTAATGAACCTCCAAAGATCTCAAAGCCCAGTTTATAGGAGCTACCCTACACAAGTTTACACTTACTTAATATCCAGTTATGAGCTTATACAAGTGAATGCAGTCAGAGAGGAGGGTGGGCTAGACTGCAGACCCCATTTCACTGGGAGACCTTAAAAAAGGTAAAGCCGGAAGAGCATAACCTGATAACAATTCTGGGGTTCCTGATCCCCTTAAAGCCACAAAGCCAAAATCAAAATGAAGCATTTTGCAAGATCCTGTTGTCTCTAGATAACCTGTACCAGAGGGAAAGGGATTAGGCATTAAACCCACAGTATTCTTTTACAAATTGGCTTTAGCACTGGACTGTGACAACAAAGAAAAGAATGGTGCAGAACGATCTTTAATGTTTGTGTACTTTGCAGAAAAACATTTGACAAAGGTAGATTTCTCCTAAAGTAAGTTCCAGGGTTTTATGATTTAAGACAATGGCCAGATTATGGAAATTTTTTTAGGTAGAAACCTGGTCTTATCTTGCCTTTATATATTTTAAACATCATTACTTTTTAAAAAATCAACTTAATCTTTACTAATAACTTGAAGACAGTTAAAGAGACAGTTATCCCCTAAATATAACCTCCAAATCCCGCCATCATCTTCCATATTGTTTAAATGTTCCCCTTGGTTCACTGTAGTATCCAGTTTCTCAGGGGAAAAAAGGTAGCAAATCCAAAGTATATTTATAATAGAAGAAAGAGCTTGTGAATACATTCGGGTGTTAATACATTTTGAGGATTTTGAATGTTTGCTGATAGAAGAGACATTGCGTGTTACTGCACTCAGTCAACATGAAAACGCTTTGCAAATACTTGTGGATGGCGATTAATTTAAAAGTTTATGGGCTGTTTGTTTTTCATATGTGTGCTGTACATGTTCCATGCATACCCCAGGCAGCGTTTCTCACTGCTCATCTTTTTTACATACTTCTCCAGCTATGTTGTATTATCTTTTGTTGTGACTCTGAACAGAAAGCTGGTGGTTCCTGTCATTTAAAAAGCTAGTGTCATTCTCATAGTCTGCAAATAACTCCCTCTGATAAGGAGCTAATTATAAACGGCATCAGGAGTTAATAACTCAGTAATATGTTTGTTTTACTCTCATTAGGCTCTTCCTAGGGTGATTTTTTTGACAAAAAAAATTCTTTAAATACATAGATTCAGCGGAATTATCTGTGTACAGGTTAGAAAATGTGCCCAGAAGAATATCCCAGATTTACATTCAGAAAAGTTCATCAATTAATCAATCAATATTTGTTCGTGCTGTGCCAACATTAATTGGTTACCAGCTCGGCGGCAGGTACTGTATTAGGTGATTTACATACCTCATCTGACTTGATCTTCGCAACAGTTTTACAACACAGACAGTGTTGCCATTTAAACAGCGGAGTAACACGCACCTCAGAGACGTTAAGTGCCTTGCCCAAAGTCACAGTCCTGGTCAGCCGCCTAGTCTCCTTCAAAATCAGGTCTGTTGGAACTTTTAAAACATGCTCTCTTCATACAGAATCCTCTTAGGAATGGGGCTAACTCTTTCAGTAAGAAGCCATAGGATATGAGGCCCTGGAAAGGAGTGTCTAGCATCTCTGCTTTCCCCTGGTGCTTGGTATTTGCTATTGTGAATGACTCCTCCCATCTTTGAGCCATGCCCGCATGCTGCCTCCCCAGCTGTACTATAAGTCCCTTGAATGCCGTTGTCTAACTCTTCTAGTTCAGCAGTGAACATTATTAAGCGCCAAGGATACTGTCCTTGGCACTGTGGGTATAAAGTCAAGTAAGAGGAGCTTTACAATCTAGTGGTAAATAGAGACTGACAAATAAATGGAAATTTTCAGTTCAAGGTCCTATGCACACTCAGTAAAGAGGTATTTTGTGGTCTCATGGATACTCAGTAAGGCTTGTAGTCCTACTATGTGTAAACATAGTAGGAATTAAGCAAATATTTGGAATTGGTTATAATACCTTATTTTTTAGGTAGACTCGCTAGAAAGAAAAGAACCAATTCCATATATAGGAATAGATAGTACATCACTCCCTAGAATATGTACCCTCCCTTTTATGTAGCGATCTTACTGGCACTTTCCTATTTTCCTAAAATGTTTCCGGGGAAGAAAAGAAGCAGTGTGTTAGAAAATGAAGAACAAGAAGCCAAAATCAAAGACTGAATTCATTTCTAAAAGAAATAAATAAAGGAGACTGATTGGTATTAACAGTAGGTTCCATGCCCCTTCAGGGTAAACATCTCCAAAAACATAGAAAGGTAGTGTAAAAATTTGGATAAAATATATTTTTTATTCCAGAGGACTTCATCAGGGCACACAGGCTGTCAAGTTTGTGAAGTAGGTAAACTTTGGGTTGGAAGCCCTCCACCTGTCCTTCCTCGCACTAACTTCCTTCACATCTAGTCTTTTCCTCTCCTCCGTCCTGCTCCTCCCCCTTCCAGATATTTCTCTCTCTTGCCAACTCCTGAAAGTCCTTGCTTTCAAACTAAGGCATCCGCTAATAACTACAGAATCTCTCAACTTTAGGATTTAATACCTGCTTGGAGGGTTTGCTTTTATTAGGGGATGCCAAGGAAATCAAAAGCTTTTTTTTTTTTTTTAGTCAAGATCTCACTTTGTTGCCCAGGCTAGAGTGTAGTGGCATGATCATGGCTTCCTGCAGCCTCCAACTCCTGGGCTCAAGAGGTCCTCCTGTGTCAGCCTCCTAAGTAGCTGGGACGACAGGTGTACACCACCACACCTGTCTTATTTCTTAAAAAATGGTTTTTGTAGAGACAAAAACTTGCTATGTTGCCTAGGCTGGTCTGGACTTCCTGGCTCAAGTACTCTCCCACCTTCACCTCCCAATGTGCTGGGTTTATAGGCATGAGCCACTTCACCCAGCCCAAAAGCTTTAAAAACTCATAAAAGTATCAATAGTAAGAGAGTGTTGGACAGTGGAGTTGGCATCTGGGGTTGGCTCTCACTGAATTATGATACTTGAATGAATTCTTGTCACATGTGCTCATATGGCTGTTTCTAAGCCCAATTCAACAATTTCTGAGCATCTGCCATTAGCCAGATAGTGTGGTAGGCACTAGAGATTAAACAAAAAAAAGAAAAAAAGACAGTCATTTCCTCTGCAGACTTTCAGCACCATCAGAACACATAGGCCTCTAGTTTTATTTGCCAAGGTATGAAAGGGAAGCATTTATTCTTCCTATTTCCAAGATGATTTCAAGTGGCTTTCAATTTTCAAACACAACAGGTAATGTTAAATATAGAAAGAGAGGCCAGAAACCACGTGGAATCTGAACCAAGGATTGTGCCTTAAGTTTAGCCCTGAGCTTCCTTGTTGCCAAGGCAAGAAAGGCATGCAATATGTTATATAATTTGCATTTCTAATAAAAGGAAACAGAAGAAATTTGTTCGAAGAGACCATATTTTTCTGGTTTTGTTTTATAAGGAATTTTTTAATGTACACCTTCTTATAAAAGATTTCCATTAGATGTAGTTTTACATAATGTATAGAAAAGTTCTTCAAGTGGCTATTTTTCATTGAACTTCAAGGAAAGCCAAGCAAAGAACATTAAATGAGCTATTAAAGATATTTCCTTTGAGTATTTAGCTAGCATGGTACAGTAATGTTGCTTTCCTGTGGTCTGGTTTTAATGAGAATAGAGTTTAATGGCTAAGAATACTGGAATGGCAACATTAATAATTGGAATTTCTTGCCTTAAATTGGACCCTCCACATTTTTTCATTCCGATTGCGGCAAAAGCTTCTTAGCTACCTGCCTGGGCTCCATCCGCTTCTCTTCCCTGTGCCTTTCTAAGTCCATCATCCACACAATTACCAGAGTGGCTTTTCTAAAATGGAACTCCCATGTCACTCCCTGTTTAGTCTGCTTCTAGGGGTCTCGGTTGCTTACAGGAGGAAGTCCAGACATGCACTGTCTTCTGCGGCCTCCGCCCTCCTCTCTCACGGTGCCCCTCCTTCCGCTTGGCTGTCCTAAGCAGCTGGCAAGTCTCTGAATGTGTCACCCTTTCCTCGAGATGTTGCTTTCACTCGTATGCACCGCCTTCTTGAGGGTTCTGTTCCAAATATCTGATAGCCTGTGTGACGTGAGCGTACCAATGAGAACAGATGCTGTCTGTTGCAGGGCCATGGGGTCTGGAAGTCTCCTGGAGTGCCAGATGTTAACCCTTCACGGTTCAGACTGTGTGGCTGTTCTGGGGCAAAGAAGGGTGGAAGACACATACGGGGTTTGAGACTGTGACATTTTGACAGTTGGCAATATTTTTGGAACCAAACAGCCACCCGAGGGATACGACAGCCGACTTCTGCCCTTTTCTGCCTCCTTCCCCGTCTCCTTGACACTCTTAAAGACAGCTCAGGAGCCATTTTCTCCAGAAAGGCCTTCTGGCCCCAGACCTGTCATTGTTTTCCTCCTCTGTTGTGTGACCCACTGTATTCTACACGTGGTTCTGTCACGATGCCTATATTTTTCTTTGGCACAGTTTTGTATGTGTCTCGTTCTGTGTCCCAGCACTTAGCACAGCACCTGGCATGTAGGATGCATATGCCAGGTATTTGATGAATGAAACAGAGGAACAATTCTGTTCCCTGACCCAAGAGGAAGAGCTGTCCCACCAAGCACTCCCACTAGGTATGACGTCTCCCGTTCTGGTAGTGGGGTGGCAGCATTCTCAATTAAGACAACTAGAACGAGAATAGCAGCAGGCAGCATTTCACTGCTTTTTCACTCCTGAAGCCTCAAATTGGGAGAAAAACTCAGCTCTTCAGCCGGAGGAAATGAGATTCTGAAAGTTTCTCAGCTGTCCCTCTCCAAAACACAGAAATCCCTACCCTGAAGGAATCCAGCTTCCTTTTGGTAATTTCTGTGGAGAGGAAGGGCATAAAGGCCACGGGCCACTCTTTTTCCATGTCCCTTGTTCTCCCGGGACAACGCACTCCTTTCTCCTATTTTTGTTTGTTTTGTTCACTGTTTCATATCTAGTGTCTACCCACTGTGCAGTAACTACCTTTTTGAATGAACAACTCCAAGTGGAAAGTGGCAAAATGTGGCAAAATGAAAACAATCCATGCATTTCTTGAAGGATCCTGAGCCCTGCCTTTTTGTCCTTTCTGGGGTTCCAGGAGGGATTACATTGATGTCTAGGTACATGGCTGGTGGACAGGTCCTCGTCACCACCTGTGGAGACAGGAAATACGTGGGCTTACTCCCGGCACTTCCGGGGGGAGACAGGAGCAGGAGCCAGCAGCTGCCAGTTCCTCAAAGGAAAGGGAACAGGATGTGGCAGTGGCAGCCACTTGAGTGACAATAAAAATCCAACCCAGACACCAGGAACAGCACAGACCCAGAACGTTGTTCTGCATCCAGTGACTCACCACGCTGACCAGCAGCCTGAAAAGAGTCCCAGAACCACATGACACTGCCCGGGTGTGTCCTCCCTGGGCTGCCTTCCAGGCAGAGGTGTGCTGTCCAAGAGAAAGGTGGTTTGCACCACGTTTAAGCATGCCCCATTTGTGATTTCAGCTCCACAAAGCGCCTCAAGTCCGTGGAGGACGAGATGGACAGTCCTGGTGAAGAGCCATTTTATACGGGCCAAGGGCGCTCCCCAGGAAGCGGCAGTCAGTCCAGCGGATGGCATGAAGTGGAGCCAGGTAAGCCTGGGGCGGGCACGGGCATGCAGCCAACGCTATGAGCTTGGAGCACGTGGGCTCCCAGGTGGTGCACACAAGGGAGGAAAGAAAGCTGAAGGTGGTTGACTTTTCCAAGATGAACACGTTCCTGTATCGTCATCTGGCTGCCACATTCCTAAGGGTGGCCATGCAAGGCAGTGATTCAGCTGGAATGAGAGACAATGAGAGCGGTACTTGGTTTTCTTCCCTTTCATATTTGCCTACACTGCAGTCCAGCATTTGATTTACTTTGGTTTTCTTTTTACAGTTATCTTTTAATAATCATAATAAAAATCTCACAACTTTTTTAACTAGATTGATAACTTAGGAGAATGGGTCCCTTGTGCTACAGGTTATACTCTGATTTGTGTATAATGAGAATACTTTCTGATACTTTTTCCTGTTTTATATCATCATGATTACTTTTCTATTTAAGCGGAACAACTATCTTTATTCCTATCTGTACCAAACTAAGCAAATGACAGATGCTAGTCTAACCAGGTAGTCTAATCTTGGCTCTGCAGTTTTGAAGTAATATGAATAATTCTGATAGCAAAAGCTGTTTGAAACCTTTATCATCATGTCTAACCTCCATGTGAATAAGAGGCAATCTTCTCCAACCCCTCCCCAAATATGACAAGTCAAATGGGTATAGAGGATAAAGTGTGGGCTTTGGAATCAGACGGTGTGTAACCATGGCTTCAGCTCCTCCTGGCTGTGTGATTGTGGGCAAGTACCCAACCTCTCTGAGCCTGTGTCCCCATTTTTATAATCTGAGAGTATTAATAGGTATTTTAGTGTTTCTGAGGATTAAGTAAGGTACATGTATAAGTTATCTAAGAATTCTACCTAGCACAGAGTAAGTATGCAAAAAAAGTTCTCTGACCATCCTTCCCCATCCTTCCTCATCCTTGCCTCAGAGTTATTCCCAGCAAGAACAGACAAGTACCAAGAAAGTCTCTGAACCAACCCCTTCGTCTACACATCTTGACTCCCTTCCCTGCTACCCAACATTTTTTCAAAAGATAAACCTCAGAAGGTGTGACTACAAATATGTAGCATGAGGGAGATCTGGGGATGATAGAACTGTCTGTGTCCTGACTGTGGTGGTGGCCATAGAAATCTCTACATGCAATGCATACCTCTTCCCAAGTTAGACTAACTGTATCATGATCAAAATAAAGCAAAGCCACCTCCAGCCCCATGGCCCAGGCCTCTTATCTTGCTCCCTCTATTAAAATGCAGAAGTGTCTCTTTGCCTTGCCTCTGCCTGATCCTCCCACTCATTTCATTCATTCATTCACTCATTCAGCAATCTTCATGGGGGACTTTCTCCGTGGGAGGCACTGTGCCAGGTTCTGGAAGCTCAAGGATGGGTCACAGCCCCTGATTTCAGGGAGTTCACCGTCAGGAGTGAACTCGGGAAACACACAGAAACACATCATCATAGGGTCCTACAGGAAGCACAGAGACATGAGACCAGCCTCCATTGCCTTCTTTTTCTAATTCTTACCAACACAGCACTCCAGGTATGGTGCCTCTTCTATGCAGGCCACAGGTCAGCTTCACTCCACACTTGTGTTCACGCCAGTTCACCTAAAGTGGCTGAGAAATGAACCTGGACTTCCACGAGTGACACACTGACCACTCACTGCTGTTACCCATGATATCAGCGCACCTTCAATGTAGTGCCCATGAAACACGTGTGTGCAATCACAAAATTAAAAGATATGAAGCTTCTTTGAACCCTCCTTAAAAGGCTAATTAGAGTTCTAGCCAATTTACTTGCTTCAATGAAAATCAGAATCAGATATATGGGTTTGGCACCTTTGTGCTAGATCCTCGAGGGGGCATGTTTCTGTGTACAAGAAAGTTGATGCACACAAGGCTTGTCCACCATGACACTATCTCCCGGGCCCTTACCTGGACATCTTAGGGCAGATTTGGGGCGGTGGGGGTTGGTTGATTATAGAGTACTTGGACCTAGCGACTCTTATTCAGAATAATTCCTATTGTCTTCTGTATATTAAGATTCAAGCCAGGCTTGGTGGCTCAGCCTGTAATCCCACGCTTTGGGAGGCTGAGGTGAGTGGATTGCCTGAGCCCGCGGATTCGAGACCTGCCTGGGCAAGCGAGACCTCATCTCTACAATAAATCAAAAAATTAGCCAGACGTGGTAGCGCGCGCCTGTAGTTCCAGCTACTTGGAAGGCTGAGGCGGAAGGATCGCCGGAGTCCAGCAGGTGGCTGCGGTGGCTGGGAGTAGCCGCTGCACTCCAGTCTGGGCCACAGAGTGAGACTCCAACTCAAAAAAAAAAAAAAAAGATTCAAGACCCAACGTGGTGACTCACACCTGTAACTCCAGCACTTTGGAGGCCAAGGTGGGAGCATTGTTTGAGCCCAGGAGTTTGAGACCAGCCTGGGCACCATAGCAAGACCTCATCTCTACAAGAAAATAAAAAACTTAGCTGGTCGTGGTGGCACGCACCTGTAGTCCCAGCTACTTGGGAGGCTGAAGTAAAAGGATTGCCTGAGCCCAAGAGGTCAAGGCTGCAGTGAGCTGTGATGGTGCCTCTGCACTCCAACCTGGCAACAGAGTGACGACACCCTAACTCAAAAAAAACCAAAAAAAGATTCAAACGACTATGCATTTTAATATCTGAATACCTGTATTCTCTGTAGTCATTAAATAACTAAAGTTGAATGGTTAAATCCTTTTTAGGAGGATACATGTGTGTGTGTGTGTATATGTGTGTGTGTGTGTGAGAGAGAGAGAGAGAGAGAGAGAGACAGAGAGAGAGAGAGATCGATCTTATCTATATATTCTTCTTAGAGAATCCCCCACAGTTTTATTTCTGGACTGATTCTCCATTCTGTGTCCACATTTCAGCACAGAAAAATTCAGTTTCATGGTATATGTTTTGGGTGGGGAGGACAGTGGATGAATTTACATTTGGCCATATTCAGTATAGAAAGTCATCATCAAAACAAGGCCTGAGGGGACATTAAAACTCAACTGAAGGATGCACATGTTCATGGTGACTTTGGTGTCATTAACTCACACCAGCCATTTTAAATGGATAATTTATGCTGCCAGATGGTCCTTTTTGGGGATTTTCCATCAAGCCCAATCCCCTTTTTGGCAAAGAGAACACCTTTATGTTGTTCCCACACTTATCCAGGCCTCGATAGCTTTTCCCCAGCGGTGCAGTTAATTGAGTAGGAGGCTTTTAGTGGTTCACTCATGTAAATTACCTTCAGAAATATGTCAAGGTTATGTGGATCTGAACGAACGCACGGGCAGCCACTTGGTTGCCTACCTCTGGGACAATTCTCTGAAATGATGACAAGGGATACCTTGTGGCTCTGATGTGACCCAGGATGCGAGGCCTGTACCTCCTTCTTGCTCAGAGAGCTTCACATCTGTGTACCTGCCCTCAAATGCTTTTTCAGGACTCCCCGGCCAAAGAGGGCCGAAGGTTGCCAGAAGAGACGGATTTGCTAGAGCAACAGGAAGACTTCAGAAAGTAAAACAAACCAGACATGCAGTAAATTACATGGGCTCTTTCCAACGTCTTTTGTAGTATCCTGTTCCCTACTAGTTTATCTCAGCACTTTAGTGCGCAGCTCTTATTATCTGGGAAGAAGGGCTGAGGAGATTAAAGATGATGTTAGTTTAAAAAATCAGACAACCTCGGGCTGACTCTTGCCTCTCTTACAATACTGCATTTGTTCCTTCCACTTAGTTTCATTTCCCAGTTATCTCAAAGCTGGGTTAGATTCGAAGCTTTGAAGCTCATCGTGAACCGATGAAATGAGTCCTATGAAATTCTATCAAGCCAAAATGCACATGCCATCAGCTCTTGTTTATCTGTATGAATGAAAAATTGCAGAGAAACTGATCATGCAAATAAATAGGAAGGAAACCAATGAGCAGGCACCAGCATTGTGTCAGACACTGCATGGTGCTTTCATACATATGTACGGTGTTAAGATAAAACCAACCGCCTTTAAAATTTGCACATATAGTGATCTTGCCTCTATAGAGATGAAAACCAAGAGTCACAAAAGGTTAAATGACTTGTCCAAGTTCACACAGATGGTAAATATGTGGATCCAGAATCCCTTTTTCAAACCACAGCTGATTCCAGAGTATAAGTTTTGTCTCCTCAGTAACCCCTTTTACCATAAATGTTTATATTTGCATTTTAAGGTCTCATGTCCTGGACTTGTACTCAAGCCAAAACATCATAATAAAGAACAATAAGTAATTCATTAGAAAGGCCCAAAATATCTCCTGTTTTCTTAATCCCAGACCGTTGTCATACAACCTAGTCCAGGAAAGGAATATAGATTATTAAGTACACGTAGGACACAGTATATAAACAAAGAGGATTAACTGTTTGTAAACTGTCTATCTTTTTGTTCATAAGATCAAATAATCCCCAGCATTTAGGTTGTTATTTAAATAATACCTCATCAGAAAGGCCTCGGTAGCCGGGCTCGGTGGCTCAGCCTGTAATCCCGTGCCTTTGGGAGGCTGAGGTGAGTGGATTGCCTGAGCCCGTGGGTTCGAGACCCGCCTGGGCAAGCGAGACCTCATCTCTACAATAAATCAAAAAATTAGCCGGGTGTG
>CAUYQG010048076.1:0-17515 GCA_963574415.1 Tarsius wallacei
CCACGCCCGGCTGATTTTTTGATTTATTGTAGAGATGAGGTCTCACCAAGTTGCCCAGGCGGGTCTCGAACCCGCGGGCTCAGGCAATCCACTCACCTCAGCCTCCCAAGGCGCGGGATTACAGGCTGAGCCACCGAGCCCAGCTTAAAAAATTTTTTTAAAAAGAGAATTTAGTAAGTCAAAGGATACAAAATCAAGGTATAAAAATCCATTTTATTTCTATAAACCAGCAACCAACAGAAATGCAATTTATAAACAATACTATTTACAATAATATCAAAAAGTAAGATATATAGGAATAGATCTAAAACAAAATTTTCATCCCTCTAATGAAGAATATGAGAAAACCGTGGAAACAAGATCTAAATAAATGGAAAAACATACCATGCTCATGAACTGGAAAAGCCATTATCATAAGGATGTCAAATCTCTCATATCAATAAAAACTTCCATGCAATTACAATAAAAATGACAATTTTTTTCTTGAACTTGACAAGTTTTTCTCAAAAATGTTTTGTAGACTTTATTTATTTATTTATTTACTGAGTTGAAGTCTCACTGTATCACCTAGGCTGGAGTGCAGTGGCACAATCAAGGCTCATCACAGTCTCAAACTCCTGGGCTCAAGCAATCCTCCCACCTCAGCCTTCCAAGTAGCTGGGACTATAGACGCACAAAACTACACCTGGCTAATTAAAAAATTTTTTTTGTAGGGATGAGGTCTTGCTGTGCTGCCCAGGCTGGTCTCAAACTCCTGGGCTCAAGCAATCCTCTTGCTTTGGCCTCCCAAAGTGCCAAGGTTTCAGGTGTGAGCCACTGTGCCTGGCCATTGAAGGCCAGTACGTTTCTGAAGAAAAGACAGAAGGACTTGCCTTGAAAGGTATAAAAAGTATCTTAAACTTTAGTAATCAAGACAAGTTTTTCTCAAAAACCCAATTTAATCAAGACAGAGTGGTATTGACAAAGATACAGACAAACTAACCAAAGACAACTCAGAAATATACCCAAACATACACAGAACTTGATTCTATCTTAGAACAGCCATTTTTTCAATATGTGGTATTGGAACAATTAGTTAACCCTAGGGAAAATGTGACATTAGACTCTTATATCAGTCTTTAGCCACAGTGGTCTTTAACTATTGTGTTAAAGACCTATATGAGAAAATTGAAGTATACAGCTCTTCAAAATTTTATAGAAGAGTAGCTTTATTAAAGTAAGGAAGGTTTTTAAAACAAGAAACAAAGAGACAAATCATAACGAAAAAGATTAATACATTCAATTACATTAACTTCTGTTTATCTAAAGGCATCATAGATAAGCCATAAACAAGGAAACACATATAAACAATAAAGCATTAATATCCAGATTACATAAAGTCTATCTATAAATCTAAAAGAAAAGATAAAGAACCCGATTTAAAAACAGGTAAAAGGAATGAACAGTAATTTCGCTGAAGAGGAGGCACAGATGGCTCACAAACATATTAAAGTATATTCAATCTCTGTAATCAGAGAAATGCAAGTTTAAACTGCAATGCAATCCCATTTCACACCCGCCAGATTGGCAAGAGTCAAAAATTAATCAGTACCAGATGTTGGTAAGCATGTGAGCAATGGAAAATTTCATACGTTGCAGATGAACGTATCAATTGGTAAAACTCATTTGGAAAACACTTGGCCTTACCTGCTGAAGCTGACCATCTGCAGAACCTATGACCTAGCAATTCCATTGCTATGTATATAATAACCTAGAGAGACTCTTGTACATGTATATTAAAATTCAAGGATGTTGGCCAGGCATGGTGGCTCACGGCTATAATCCCAGCACTTTGGAAGGCTAAGGCAGGAAGATTGCTTAAGTCAAGGAGTTTGAGACCAGCCTGGGCAACATTGCGAGACCTCATCTCTACAAGAAATAAAAAACTTTAGCCAGATGTGGTGGCGTGTGCCTGTAGTCCCAGCTACTCAGGAGGCTGAGGTGGGAAAATCACCTGAGTCCAGGATGTCGAAATTTCGGTGAACTGTGATGATGGCACTGCACTCCAGCTGGGTGAAAGTGAGACCCTGAGTCAAAAAACAAACAAAAAAATGTTTATAGCAGCATTGTTAGAATAATAGCCAAAAATTTTAAAAATGAACAAATATTCATCAACAATACCTGACACGTAAAAAAGATTCCATTTATACTCTGGAACTCTGCATAGCAGAGAAAAAATAAATTATAGCTACACTCAACAACATTGATGAATTTCAAGAGCACGATGTTGAGTTTTTAAAAAATTCAGTTATTGGGTGCAGTGGCACACACTAGTCAGGAGGCTGAGGTAGGAGGATCACTTGAGACCAGGAGTTCAAGGTGCAGTGAGCTACAATCGCACCTGTGAATAGCCACTGCACTCCAGCCTGGGCAGTGTACTAAGAGCCTGTCTCTTTAAAAAAAATTCAGTGTGATTCAATTTATACTTATGTAAGTTCAAAAATGGGCAAAACTAATATATCAAAATCTATCAAATAATGCTAAAACACAAAATTTGGGATAGTGGTTGCTTTAGGGAGGGAAGAAAAGAAATAAAATAAAAATCTTTCTTTTAAATAATCAGTACCTGAGATGGTTAAGACCCATGTTCTTAATTTCAGCATCCCTAGAATTTATTGATCACAGCTTGGGGTTCAAGGAAAGCACATAGACCTCTACCAGATTGAAATTGCCCTGACCTACACACCCTTTCAAGAGTTTGGATGCTGTCAGGAGCCAGGGAGCAGTCAGCCTTACCGAGCCCAACAGGAGCCAACCCCTGACCTTGACCTTCAGACTCCAGAGCTAAAGGCTAAAGATTCTTAGCACTGCAGCAAGTCCCCTACTGATGAACTTTCAAGTTACAAACTTTAAACGATGCACACCTGCATTTTTTTATGCGTTATTTCTCTCCACCAGGTGTCAACATAGTCTGTTAACTACATATAGTACTGTATAGCCAATAGTGTTAGTTGGGTATCTAGGCCAAGTTTGTTGAACTTAAAACAAACTGGACTTACAAACAAGCTCTTGGAACGGAAGTTGTTAGTATGTTGAGGACTTTCTGTATTGTCCAAATTGTCTTCCTCAAGTGCCACCACATTCACCATCAATCAGTCAATCAATGCATTTACAAGCCCCAAGCTTTATGAGAAAAGATGAGATTTAATTACAATTCATCACCCGCTCACTTTTTGACCTTGGGTTAGTCCCTTCCCTTGGCATTCCCTTCCCTCCTCTGTTATCAGTGCTTGGTTTAGATCAGAGTCACTTGGCCCCTTTGAACACACACCCTCTTCAGAGGAACAGAAACGTCCCACACTCCCCAGAGATTACGAAGTGGATCCTACATAGGCACATCCTCTGCTCCCCCTACACCGGACATTTTCTTGGCTGCTGAAGTTGATAGAAATAGCTCCACTAACCTGGAAGGTTTTGTTGCGCTTTATTCTGTGATTCATGGAGTAAACGAAGAGAGAATTTGTGTTTATTTTCCAAAAATAAAATTATGATATTGGGCATGGTTTTTATTTTTTATGTGTGTATTTATTTATTTTTTTGAGTAGAAATCTCACTCTGTTGCCCAGGCTGGAGGGAAGTGGTACGCTCACGGCCACTGCAGCCTCGATCTGCTGGACTCAGGTAATCCTTCCGCCTCAGCCTTCCAAGTAGCTGAAACTACAGGCATGCACCACCACGCCCAGCTAGGAAATGGTTTCTAAAACAAAATCTCCCTCAAAGGTTCTGGCACGCCCCTCAGGGGTTGTGCTGCAGCCCCTCTCTCCCGGCATTGAGAATCCCTTAATTAGATGACCTGTGGTTGTACCCAGTTCTTGTATCTGGTCTAGGAGAGGAGATTAGTGAACTGCTCATGGGAGCCCCTCGCTCATGGCCATGGGAGGGCTCACCCATGGCTTAGAGAGTCTCAGTGGTCCCTGCAGATCCCTTTCTAGCTGGGCTCTAATGGAAGGGTCCCCCTGGCCAGCAGTCTGGACCACCTCTTCTTGTGGGACCAGACCCCAGGCTCTACAAAGAGGAAATTGTCCAAACGTAGGCATGTGGAGGGACCTGTTTATGGTCGGCAGTCCTGATGGCCAATCATCAGCAGGATTTTCCTTAGCATTGCTCAGATGAGAGGTTTTGGGGTCACAGCCTCACCTCTGGAACTGGGGGTGTGGGTGGGAGCCGTGAGTGAGAGGGTCTGGAAAAGATCATTTAGGGACTGAAGGCTGGCGCCTTCCTCTCCTCCCCCCATCCCACCAGTTGCTGGAATCCCTTCTGCTGTGTGCCCCCAAGATGTTGTCTAGCTTCCATTTGTTCTTCTCTGGGAAAAAGGAGCTTACTACCTTCAGAAGTAGCTTATTCCATCATTAACCTTCTCGGGTTGCCAGATTGTAGAATTAGGTGTTAGAAATAGCAACATGGTGGGAAGGAGAAAGGTCAAAGAATTTTTAATAAATTGCTCTTTTTGCTTAAGTTTTTTTTTTTTAATTGGGGTTTCTAGATTTTGCAACCATTTATTGAGCAGTTAATGCATGAAATCTCTGCATCAATTTTTTTTTGTGTAAGACTCCATTTAAACTTCTCCAAACTTTATGAATTAAGTATAATTAATATCCTCATTTCACAGATGAGGAAACCAGGACTCAGAGCAGGAAGTCCTGAAGATCACATGGTTAGTTAATGGTGGGACTGGGATTTAAATCCAGGTCTGTCTGAGACCAAAGCACATACTCTCGACCACTGTGCTCTTTGGACTTGCAGACTCATTGCAGCTTCAGAAGGAAGAAGTCATCCTTGAGTTGAGAAAGCTGAGACCCAGAGAAGTAAATAACTCCCCGAGAGCATTCTGCAGCATCAGGCAAGAACCCAAGTCTTGATCTTCCCCTGACTCTTTCGCCCTCTGCCCAGAGCTGCTGGTGCTTTGGCCACCCTCATCATTACTTTTTCCAGAAGCCAAGGCTGAGTCCACTGCCTATTCAGTCGTTCATCTGATTCTCTAACATCTGTGGTCTTGACTCCCCAGGACCAGTCTTTCCCCAGTCACTGGCCAGCGTGGCTCTGCAGACAGCTGTCCTGTGTTCCCCACCCTGCGTCCCACATTCAACAATCACTGACCTCAGCCCCTTCCAGAAGGAAATGAGCATCTGGCAGGCAGAGGCAGCAGGTGGCTAGAGCCTTGGTCCAGGCTTATAGGAAGTGTGGTGAGGATTGTTCTAGAAGAGGGAAAGATCATTCTGGGGTCCCGGGGTGACTGTCCTGCTGGTTAGGAGGTGGAGCCACATAGTCTGTATCACAAAGGAGACAGATGCTGCAAAGTAGCAGCCAACAGGGGAATGATTCTTTGAGGAGCATTTCTGGGCTTAGGAAGGACTACATAGAGAGGGGAAGACCTCAGTTTTGCTCCTGAGTTGGCAGCTGGTTTCCAGTGGGCTTTGCCCAAGCTCTTTTCCCTCTCTGGGTCTCAGAGAATGGGCCAGAATGTCTCTAGGGTTCCCTGTGGGCTTTAAGCCTCTCTTTTAAGCCCTGTCTCCCCAACTTGGTGGCTGGGCAGGCCCAAGTGGCGAGAAGCAGTGGGCTGAGGAGTAAGAAATCACCTTGCCCTCTGTTTGGCGCCCACTGTGGGAGGGGATCGGGGACCTGCTGTCATAAAGGGGGGAGCAGAGAAGGCAGAGCCACAGGGAGCCTCAAACAGCAGATCCTCAGTTCTTTTTTTTTTTTTTTTTAGTTGGAGTCTCACTCCATCGCCCAGACTGGAGAGTAGTGGCATGCTCATGGCCACCCCAGCATCGACCTGCTGGGCTCGACGGTGATCCTTCCGCCTCAGCCTTCCAAGTAGCCAGAACGACAGGTGCGTGCTACTGCACCTGGCTCATTTTTGATTGATTGTAGAGACAAGGTCTTGCCAAGTTGCCCGGGCTGGTCTTGAACCCGTGGGCTCAGGCAATCCACTCGCCTCGGCCTCCCAAAATGCTGGGATGACAGGCTAAGTCACCGAACCCGGCCTGATCTTCAGTTCTGAAGCAGCTTTACAGGAGAGTTGATGTTAGGCATTTTACACAAGAAAGAAAAGCAAAGAAAGGGATCTTCTCCTTTTAATTTTAGATTCGAGGGGTACAAGTGCATGCTTGGTACATGGACACATTGTGTAGTAGTGGAAACTGGGCTTCAGTTGACCCATTTCCCAGATAGTGAACATTTTGCCCAAATGATGACTTCTGAGCCCTAACTTCTCTTCCCGCCTCCCCGCAAAGCCTGGGTTTAGTTAAGCAAACTGTGCCAAGAATTGAGTGACAATGACCATGTACTAGTTATTTTCGTTGTTGTTGCCATCTTTATTTTTGTTGTTGTTATGAAAGCTTAACATTAAATGTAGTTGGTATTTTTCTGTGTCTGCCTAGTGCATCTGCTTCTCTAACTGCTATTACCCACATCTATGGGGTTAGCATAGAAGCTGTAATTATAGATTATGTGACCTGCCCCCTGCCCCAGCTGGCCACATGATTGGTCTAAGCTGGGCCAATCAGAACCTTCCCTGAGAATTGTGGCTCCGGAGTGCAACAGAGCTGCTGGTGGCCATGTTTCCTCCACATGGACCAGAGGAGTAGCGGAGATGTGTCCATTCTGGAAAGAACAAGGTAACACAAATGTTGCCACCAAATGTAAGTTCTATGAGAGCAGAGGTTGTCTATTTCTGTTTATTGCAGAATTCCCAATGTCTAGAATTTTCCTGGCATGTAGTAATAGTGATAATAGTGACATGTATATAGATAGCACTTACTATGACCAGACAGCTGTCCTAAGCTTCACACACGTAACTCATTTGTTCCTCATAACAGCCCTATAAAGTAGGATATTATCATCCCCACACTTCATGTGAGAAAACTAAAACTAAGGCATGGGTAACTTGTCTAAAGTCGCAGGATTAGTTGGTGAAGGAGTCGAATGCAAACACAAGTTGTTTGGGTTTAGAGTCTATGCTCCTGACTGCTCCCTTATGTCTCCTCTCGGTATATACGTGATGGATGAGGAATGATTGGGTGAATCAGGCATGAGGGAAGGAGAGCCGGTGAGAGAGAATTCCGCTCACAACGGAGGCCTCGTTCAGATGGTCTTTGCGGTTCATACCCTTGGATTCCGTGAGACCTTCACCCACCCACCAGCTGCCTGGGTCTGTGACCTGCACAGGTGCGCAGGGCCCCATGCTCAGAAGGCCTCGTGCTTGGCTGAATGCTCTGTTGCCACCATCTCTAACTTCTTGATAATTTTATCTTTGAGTTTGGGTTTAAAAGCAGTCTGGCCAGGCGCGGTGGCTCCTGCCTATAATCCCAGCACTTTGGGAGGCTGAGGTGAGAGGATTGCCTGAGCCCACACGTTCGAGACCAGCCTGGGCAACTTGGTGAGACCTCATTTCTACAATAAATCAAGAAAAATTAGCCGGGTGTGAGGACGCATGCCTGTAGTTCCAGCTACATGGAAGGCCGAGGCGGAAAGATCGCCTGAGCCCAGCATGTCGAGGCTGCGATGGCCATGAGTGTGCCACTGCACTCCTGTCTGGGCGACAGTGAGACTCCGACTCAAAAAAAAAAGCAGTCTGATGGGAGAGTGGAGCACACATATGAACAGAGAACATATACGCAGCCCACTGGTCCTCACCATTCCATTCTCACGCAGTGGATGTGATGCCCCATGAGCGCAGAATTCTGATAAACTAGCGACCCATGGGAGATCAGCAAGACACAAAGCAAGTGCAAGGTAAGCGTGTTATGGCTACAACTGAGTAGGCCGAGGCACCGACAGCCACCAGAAGCCGTGCTTTCCTTAGACCAGAACCTGCTTCAAACACAGAAGGGAAAAAATGGCTTTCTAAGAAACACAAATGGCCAGCCACTGTAGTTCACACCTGTAATCCCAGCACTGGAGGCCAAGGTGGGAGAATCTCTTGAACCCAGAAATTCAAGACCATCCTAAATTGAGAACTTGTCTTTACAGAAAAATAAAAAAATTAGGCAGGGCATAGTGACTCATGCCTGTAATCCTAGCACTTTGGGAGGCCGAAGCAAGAGGACTGCTTGAGCCAAGGAGTTTGAGACCAGCCTAGGCAACAGAGGAGACCTTGTCTCTACAAAAAAAATCACCCAGGCGTGGTGGTGTATGTCTGCAGTCTCAGCTACTTGGGAGGCTGGGGCAGAGGGATTGTCTGAGCCCAGGAGGTCCCCGTGATCATGCCACTGCACTCCAGTGTGGGCGACAGAGTGAGACCACCACTCAAACAAAAGAAAAGAAAAACAAGAATCAAAAAATTAGCTGGGCATGGTGGTGCGCACCTGTAGTCCCAGTCCCAGCTACTCAGGAGGCTGAGGCAGAAGGATGGCCTGAGCCCAGGAGGCCGAGACTGCGTTGAGCTGTGATCTACCATGCCACTGCACTCCAGTCTGGGTGACAGCAAGACTCCGCCTCAAAAAAAAAAAAAGTGGTGGCGCATTCCTGTAGTTCCAGCTATTTGGAAGGCTGAGGCAGAAGGATCGCCTGAGCCCAGCAGGTTGAGGCTGCGATGGCCATCAGTGTGCCCTGTCCTCCAGCCTGGGTGACAGAGTGAGACTTCGACTAAAAAAAAAAAAAATTGAAAAGAAAAAGAAAGAAACACAAATGACCAAGGAACCTTATCAAATCCTTTGTTATTCATGTTACTTTCCTGTATCAGCCAACTACCTACTCCGAAAATGGTGGCATAGAAAGAAAGGGAACACCAGGGCAGCCCAGGGTTCCTTTTTTTTTTTTCCCTGCTCTTCCTTACTCATCAGGAGGCCGAAGGCAGAGAGTACAATACTGATAGAATGCCCACGCGTCAAAGGGTGAAATGGAAACAGGTGGTGGGTTTGGGCCGCATTTCCACCCTGTGGTCAAAATGAAATACACAGGACTGAGCTGCCGAACACAACTTGTATAATTTGGGGGATTCTGCAGATGAGTTAAATGTGCTTATATTTGTATTTAAAACTGCTATTGCACAACATAAAGATGAATGGCAAAGTTCATGCTAAGAATTTTACATTTTTAGTCTTATTTAAGAATGACGACACAGCCAATAAAAACATCACGATAGGTTGAGAGAGAAACTGTGGAAGAAAGGGGGAAAAGCTGGATATGTTAGTATCTCTGATGCAAATTTTCCTGCTTTTTAAACAAAGATCCTGACATGTTCTTTTTTCACTGGGCCCCACAAATTATGTAGTCAGTCCTGCTTATATGTTCCCTTTTTACCCAGGCCAGCTTGCTTCAATTTCCTGTCACTTGATAACAAGAGTCCTCACTCATTTGGAAACTTAACTTGAATTTGCTGGGAGTTGTAACTTTATGCCTTGTTCCAAGTCTTATATTCAAATGAGAAGAAGTATAATGCAGTACAAAGAACATGGGCTTTTACAGATGCAGAAAAGAAGCTCAGAGAGGTTCACTGACTTGGGAAAAGTCACACAGCTTTCAAGAGAAGGAGGTGAGATTCATACTTGGCTCGGTGTGACTGGAGAGAGTTCAGTGCAATTTCCTCTGGTCGTGGAAATGTAAATGTTCTGTGACTGCATTGTTCACCATGGTGACCACTGGCCACATGTGGGTATGGAGCCCTTGAAATATGGCTCGTGCAAATGAGGAACTGAATTGTAAGTTTTACTTAACTTTGATTAATTTAAATGTAAATAGTGTGACTAGTGCTACCGTGCTGGACTGCACAGATCTGGAGGCCCCGACTTTTGTCTGATTCAGTGAATCTTGTGGCTCCATCGGGTCCGTGGCCTCTTCTGGCGAGTCTAGCTGAGAGTGCTGGAGGGCCCAGACAGAGCCTGGTGTGTGTAGCCAGCTCTCGACACACAGTCGCTGAGTGGTTTTGTGGGTGTTCAGGCCTGATTTCCACAAATCTGGATGGTAGGGGCTGGAAGGTGATGTGTGGGAGTTGCCACCAGGGGGTCACTTCCCCCCACCCTCTGAGGCACATGTGGGAAAGGACCAGCCTCAGTGGAGGTCAGGACAGCCCCTCGGTGACTAACGCTCGCAGGAATCCACACCCAGCTGGATTCGCTGCCCACAGAAAGCCTTCCCGGAAGGGACCCGACTCCAAGCGAGCTGGGAGACGTGTCAGGGAGACTAAGGCGCCTCTGGTATGTCTCTGGAGAGCAGCCAACAGACCCAGAGCTGTCGTCACCACAGACCCAGCTGGGAGCTCACATGGCCTGACCTAAACTCCTTCTGACGCGTGGTGGAGGGCCGAGGCCCAACCCCACTGGCCAGTCTAGCTCATGGATCCGCGGCTGGTTCTGAACCCTCTGCTTTCACACTTAGGCCCGGGCCCCTCTTTCAGGCTCTCTTGTCACCTCCCTCTGGACCAGCACTCTTTCTCTGGCTTTTGGAGGTCTCCGACTAAATGACACCTCCTCTAGGAAGCCTTCCTACGCCCGCTTCCCCAGGCTGGGTCGCCTGCCAACCCCCAGCCCCAGAGAATCACAAATCATTAGCGATAAGCCAGCCCCAACTGTTCTCCAACCTGGCACACCCGGCACAGTTGCCCGGCGAGACAGCTCAACTGTGAGTCCGCTTCTGCAGACACAGAACAGCTGCGCCTGTGACTTGTGACCTGGTGCCATTTTGGGCAGCAGTTTCTCTCTCCGCCCACTGCACCCTCATCTATGTGGCTCAAGTCTCCCCAGAAGCATCTCTCCAGCTTCCAACTGCCCATTCATTTCAGCTGCTCTGGGGGATGACGCCCTGCTCCTTGGGGCGCCCCCTCCCTGGCCAAGACACCCCTCCCCCCACTTTGGGGATTTTCCATTGAGGTGTTTTCAAATGACTAGTGGCAGAGATTAAATTATTCTCTCATTTATTATTATTTCCTTGTCAGAGCCCCTTAAAAGGAAACTGGGATTAATCCCTGGCTGGTGACTGTGGATGGGCCTGAATTGGTGGGAGGAAAAAGAGAGGGGTGTTGTATCTCGGGTAATCAGGGGAGGCTTCAAAGAAGAGGGGGCGTTTAACCAGTGCCTTTAGCGACAAGGAAGGACAATCTAGGCAGAGGAACTAGCACAGGCAGAGGCGTGGGAGCCTGAGAGAGGATGCAGCACTCAAGGAAATTGTAATTTGGTGTCACAGAAGCTCGAGGTGTGAGGAGTCAGAGGAGGCGGTACGCTGAAGAGGCGAGTGACACAGGGCACCGCACTGAGGACCTCAGAGGCTCTGAGGGGAGCACAGTCTTGATCCTGGGGGCTGGAGTCTTCCTAGGTGTGTTCCCAAACACCAGACCCATGGAATTCTCTGCTCTGGAGAGGGAGATTGTGTCCTCCACTGGTGGCTTCCTCCGACACACGCTGCTACTGCAAAGGCTAGCGAAACTACTAGGGGCTGCCTGTGAGGTCCCGCAAGGCACCAGGAAAAGCTCTGAGCGTGTCGCAGACACCATGTTTGATCCTCATCACAACACTGAACTGGGTATTGTTGTATCATCCCCACTCTAAAGACAGGTTAGGAAATTTGCCCAAGGTCACACAGCTAGTAAGCGGTAGAGCTAAGATTTTTTTTTTTTGAGTTGGAGTCTCACTCTTGTCGCCCAGGCTGGAGTGCAGTGGCACCCTCACAGCCACCGCAGCCTTGACCTGCTGGGCTTAGACGATCCTTCCACCTCAGCCTTCCAAGTAGTTGGAACTACAGACGCATGCCACCACGCCCGGCTAGTTTTTGTGATTTATTGTAGAGATGAGGTCTCAACAAGTTGCCCAGGCTGGTCGCAAATCCCCAGGCTCAGGCAATCCCCTTGCCTTGGCCTCCCAAAGTGCTGGGATTACAGGCTGAGCCACCGTGCCCGGCCTAGAGCTAAGATTTTTAACTCTAGCAGTCTGGCTTTGAGCTGCCCCAGAGTAAAGGACCTGCTTAAATTTGTTTATCCAGTATTTCCCAAGCTTGTTTTTTGTGTAATTATGGAAAAAAATGTTTGCATATCTAGTAACATTCTTGGGCAATGGTGAACTATTAAAGGGTTCTGATTCGGGTACCTTTTGATTTGATTTGTACGTATGCTTAGTAAATTCATGATCGGTCACTTACACTTCAGTGTGAAGTAGTCCTTTCTCCGAGCCTCTCCGTTTAATTTTTTTGTGTTGGATTCTCTCTCCATCAGCCAGGCTGGAGTGCAGTGGTACACTCATGGCCACCCCAGCATTGACCTGCTGGGCTCAGGCGATCCTTCCGCCTCAGTCTTCCAAGTAGCCAGAACTACAAGCATGTGCTACCATACCCGGCTAGTTTTTTTTTTTTTTAATTGTAGAGATGAGGTCTTGCCAAGTTGCCCAGGCTGTTCTCGAACCCATGGGCTCAGGCAATCCCCTCACCTCAGCCTCCCAAAGTGCTGGGATTACAGGCTTGAGTCACCATGTCTGGGCCTCTGTTTTCTTATAAACTCCCGGGGCAGGTCTGCGTCTGACTCGCTGCTATGTCCCCATTACCCAGGAGGGGGCCACTAAATGGAGCTATAGCAACATTTGCTAGTCTGGACTGCAAGGCCCCTGCTTGAAGATAGTGGGAATGGTGGAGAGAAAGGCCTGGAATCTGGAAGGCAGCGGTGGTGGCGGGGAAAGGAGTCAGCGGCAGTTGTGGGACGTCCTGGGAATCAGGTTCTTGGAGCTAGAGTAGGAAGCAAGGCTCACCCACTTCATGGCACGGCTAAGGGCCAGGCCTGGGCCCCGGTGGAATCACAAATCCAAATATCTACTCTGAACGTTTTCTCTTCCAGGCAGTAACCAGCCATCTGGCTGATTGGAAAGTGAGGCATTTGTTGGATCTGAAGGTGGATCAGGAAACATTTCGTTATAAGAGTCAGAGTTGGCTGGGCTCAGTGGCTCAGCCTGTAATCCCAGCACTTTGGGAGGCCAAGGTGAGTGGATTGCCTGAGCCCACGGGTTCGAGACCCACCTGGGCAACTTGGCGAGACCTCATCTCTACAATAAATCAAAAATTAGCCGGGCGTGGTAGTGCGCTCCTGTGGTTCCAGCCACTTGGAAGGCTGAGGTGGAAGGATCGCCAGAACCCAGCAGGTCGAGGCTGCGGTGGCTGGGAGCGGCCACTGCACTCCAGTCTGGGTGACAGAGTGACTCCAACTCAAAAAAAAAAGAAAAAAGAAAAGGTGGTAACGTAAGCAAAGACATGAAGGAGTTAAGGGGATTACCATGTGGATATCTATAGGAAAAATGTTATAGGCAGAGGAAACAGCTAATGCAAAGGTCCTAAGCCAGAAGCATGCCTGAATGTTTGAGAAATAGCAAGAAGGGCATTGTGACTGGAGCAGAGTGGCAGGGGGATGGGTAATGGGAGATGAAGTCAAAGAGATAATGGGGACCTGATCCTGTGGGGATCAGGAGGCCACTGTAGGGAAATTTTACTCTGCGAGAAGTGGGAAGCAGAACAGAGGAGTGACATGAAGACTTACATTTAAGAAGGATTACTCTGGTAACTGAGTTGATGATAGACTATAGAAGAACAAGGGAAGGAGCAGAGAAATCAATTGAGAGGCTATGCTGCTGTCCAGGGAACAGATGATGATGGCTTAGATCAAGGTGGAACCAGTGAGTTAGTGAGAAAAGTTACATTTTGAAGATAGTGAACAAGATTTCTTGATGGATTGGTTGTGGGAAGGAAGAGTAGAGTTAAGGATGATACATAGGATGATTGAGTTTGGAAGCTTAGAGTTTGGGAGTATTTTTGTCTTCATTGTCTTGTGTCCCAGCTTTAGGAAATGGCCAGAGCCAGGACAAGAATAATGAATGAACTATCTTATTTTGTAAATGTTGTTGAAACAATAAAATTTATTTTTTCTTTTTTTGTTTAAATCTTTTATTTATTTATTTATTTATTTATTTTTTATTTTAAATTTTTTATGTAAAGATGTAGGATACAATTCAGGGTTGGGTATACAATCATTGATCATGCAGGTACCCCTATCTTTTCACTTACAGAGAATCCAGTCAACGAAGGGAATCTTTAGACTTATCAGACACTTCTGAAGAAGAGTCTAGACACAGTGTCACTGAAGAGGATTTAATAGCATTTACATCAAAAACAGAAGAGCCTTTGTCAAAAAGAAAAGAATACCCATCCTCTTCCTCTGCTTCCTCCACATCCTCCTCTTCCTCCTCTACTGAATCTGAATATTCTGAATCTATTGGTGAGTAGAAGAGTTTTTTGAATTCAGACTGTTCTTCTTTATGAAACTTCCCAATCTTAAGCAAAGTTCTCCTATTATAATTACTTTCCAGTTTTCTGGTCTTAATTATTTTATTTGGGCTTCCTAATTTCCATTATACTTTTGCTTACTTTGGATAAGTGTGACTGTGGTTTTCTTTGCTCATTGTAAAAAGTGGTCTTTTGATGATACACCCTTTTCCCTCCTTGCTTCCTGTTTCTGCTTTCTTCCTCACCTTTCTACCCACACCATAGGATTTATCAGCTCTTACCCAGCTTTTACAAATCTAGACATGTTTTTTATGAAGCATTCCTCTCTACAGGTCAGTTGGACTGGGAGACTCTTGTGCACCAGAATCTGCCTGGGCTAATGGATATGGATCAGGATGACCGCGTTGTTTGGCCCAGAGATTCGTTGTTCCGATATTTCGAGTTGCTAGAAAAGCTTCAGTATAACCTAGAGGAGCGTAAGAAATTGCAAGAGTTTGCAGGTATGGCATTAGGGAAGTCATGAGGACCAGAAATTAAGTACCTGGGAATCTATAGCATATGTAGCTGGGGAGATGAAGGAGAGTATCCACTATTCTGGCATCTCAGCCTCTTAATTTCTGCCTCATACCTAAAATAGGCAAATTATTGGTTTGGTATGTCACATTCAGGGTACATGTCCCAATTTTCTCTAATTGAAAAAGAACCTAGAAACCTTGCTTTTCTCTACAGGGTACACCTAAATCCTATGAGATCTAAAAGCATGTTTCTTAAGAAAAGACTGTCTAATTCCAGCTGCTGAGAATTAGGACAAGGTGGACTTTTGCTTAACTTAGACAGCCCACCCCCTTCTGTATATGTTCCTCTCTTTGAAGGTCACATTTCAGACTTTCAGCAGAGCCTCAGGCTCAAGTTGGATAGCTATGGGAATCAGATAGTAAGCAGAAGGCCCACAAGTGCCCACTGCCTCAACCCACAAAAGAGGTTTATGAATTTCAATTTTATCTTCCTATCATCCCCTTCTAGTGTCAACTCTAGCAAAGAGAGTATATGATTTAAATAGTAGAGTTTTTTTGTTTTTGAGTTGGAGTCTCACTCTGTCACCTCAACGTTCTGGGCTCCGGCGATCCTTCCACCTCAGCCTTCCAAGTAGCTACAGGCGTGTGCTACCACGCCCGGCTAATTTTTTGATTTATTGTAGAGATGAGGTCTCGCCAAGTTGCCCAGGCAGGTCTTGAACCCGCGGGCTCAGGCAATCCACTCACCTCAGCCTCCCAAGGCGCGAGATTACAGGCTGAGCCACCGAGCCCGGCGATAGTAGAGTTTGATATAACCTGAAAACTGTCTGTTTATTTTTTCTTAAATTTCACCACTTGGAGATCAATTTGGATTAATAAAATTTCTCTCTAAGGCCTGGTGCAGTGGCTCAAGCCTGTAATCCCAACACTTTGGGAGGCAGAGGTGAGAGGATTGCCTGAGCTCAGGGGTTTAAGACCAGCCTAAGCAACATGGTGAGACCTTGCCTCTACAATAAATCAAAAAATTAGCCAGGTGTGGTAGCACATGGCTGTGATTCCAGCTACTTGGAAGGCAGAGGCGGAAAGATCACCTGAGCCTAGTGGGTTGAGGGTGCAGTGGTCATGAGCGTGCCACTGCACTCCGGCCTGGGTGACAGAGTGAGACTCTTACTCAAAGAAAAAAAAAATTCCCTCTAAACTAAAAAACCCCAGAAGTGTTGGGGGCAGTTTTTTACAAATAATACGAATTCCTATTATTGGGATTTCTTCCTCATACTTAGTTGAAATCAATTCAATGTGAAAATAAGAAATTAGAGAGGAGGACTGAGGTTTATGTGTGGTGGGCACAGGTGGGCAATAAGAGGAATTTATAACATTCGAACATGGAGTTTAGGGCAGATTGTCACAGACAGGCTTTATTTACTTTAAAGTGTTGTCTGAAGTGAATCCTGTTCCACCCAGTCATTCTTAGCCCTGGGGAGAACAGGGCAAAAAGAAGGTAGCTAGGTAGCTTCTTGTTTGTGGCAAAGAGTACACAGACTCACATGGCTTAATTTAGAGTAAAGATTAGTAAAGGTTTGTGTGGAATCTAGAACCCAGAAAAGCAGGGTCTTCCCCAAACATTTATATGTTCTGAATAGTCTTAGCTCTCCAGCCTCACTGTCTGTTTTCTTTGCAGTGCAGGCACTGATGAACTTTGAAGACAAGTAAAGGAATGGATGCATTCGATATCTTTGGACCCAGCTTAAAAGATAATTAAGGGAATAGTTGGAAGTAGAGAATTCAAAGTATAAATGTTTATTCAGATAGTCCAATGCCTGTTTATTTTTTTTTAAGTATAAATATCTAATAAATGCTGCTGGTAGTTGTTCAGTATTCTATTTTTTGAAATAGGGAATAGATGCTGAAAGTCATAAGATCAGGCAGAAGAGTTACTTCAAGCTGGGTGCAGTGGTGCATGCCTGTAGACCCAACTATGTGGGAAGCTGGGCAGGAGGATGACTTGAGGTCAGTCAAATCCAGCCTGGGCAACATAGGAAGACTTTATCTCTTTAAAAAAGTTTAGATGCCAGTAGAGTCTGTATTCCTTGGCTTTTCTGCCCTTTTCACAGCTCCTGAACTTGATTCTTTCTTGAATGGGTCATTTTAACCCTCACCCTTCTGCAACCTCTACTTCCTGAGAAGAGTCGTAATTTCATTCCCTCTCTCCTTAATGTGTATGTAAAGGCCTTTCTGTGGGAATAAGGAGATCCTCAGAGCTTTAGTGTAACTAATTGAGAAGTATTGTTTTCATTACCTTTTGTACTAATGTTGCTTCTCTTGTGAAACATTAGCTTTAATTGGACTAATTTTTACCTGTGTCTGGGCTAAAAGACAGTTCCTTTATACCACTTTTTTTTTTTTGAGTCAGAGTCTTACTTTGTCGCCCAGGCTGGAATGTGGTGGCATGCTTGTGGCCACCACAGCCTCGACCTGCTGGGCTCAGGCGGTCCTTCTGCTCAGCCTTCCAAGTAGCTGGAACTGCAGGTGTGCACCACCATGCCCAGCTAAATTTTTGGGGTTTTTTTTGTTTGTTTGTTTTTGAGTTGGAGTCTCACTCTATCGCCCAGACTGGAGTGCAGTGGCCGCTGGGCTCTGGCGATCCTTCCGCCTCAGTCTTCCAAGTAGCCGGAACTACAGGCGCGCGCTACCACGCCCGGCTAATTTTTGATTTATTGTAGAGATGAGGTCTCGCCAAGTTGCCCAGATGGGTCTCGAACCCGCGGGCTCAG
>CAUYQG010048085.1:0-17653 GCA_963574415.1 Tarsius wallacei
CCAGCAGGTCGAGGCTGCGGTGGCCGGGAGTGTGCCACTGCACTCCAGTCTGGGCAACTGAGTGAGACTCCAATTCAAAAAAAATATATAGTTTTCAATGTTTTGCTGAGATTTTATATCTGTTCAATAGGATGTCTATCTTTTCAACTAAATCTTTCATAATGTTTATCTTGGTTATTTTAAAGTCTTTATTTGATAATTCTAACAGCTGGGTGGGTCACCCATTGGTCTGGTTCTGTTGACTACTTTGTCTCTTGATAAGAAATCATTTCTTTGTCTTGCTTTGTTGTGTGTCTCATTTTTTATTGAATGTTAAACCATGTGTAACAGGATAGTGGAGACTGAGATGAATAATACTTATGCCTAGAAAAGAGCATGCCTTTTATTCTGTCAGGTAGTTAGTGTGGTGTTGACTCAGTCTAGTTGGGAGTTGAATGGCAGGCTGCTGCTACCTTGTGCTAGTGTGGGGCTTGGAGCCCTGAAGGGTTCTTCTCAGTGTTTCTGCTTGAGATATGGCTTTCAAGAGGCCCTGTCATCTCTCCTGTGCCTGTGCAATAGGAGGGGTGGGGGATAAGAGGAAGAGAAAGAGTCTTTCTCTTCCTACCAGTGGTGGGTTGCTATTACTTGGTCCAGGGCTCATGGAAGGGCGGGGGGGTATTTATCAGGGTTTTTTTTTGTTTCAGCCTCAGTCTTGGGCTGGTCTTGTAGACCTGAGACTCATGGGTGGGACTTTCTCAGATGGTCTTGTCAGTGGCGGTCTGGCTGGCACACCTTGGTTCTTTTCTACTCTGTGCACTAAATATGTTGGAATTGATTTGTACATTGTTGAGAAATGGGCCTTCCAAAAGCTATTGCCATTTCCCTGTTAAAACTCCAGCATTCTACAAAGTAAGCTTTAAAGAGTATAGCTCTGACCCTGCCTCCTGCTTAAAACCCCTCTAGTACACTCCATGGCACCTCAGGTGAAAGGCTTTGAGTTCTGCAGTCTCATAACTCTCACTCTGTCCTTCCTTCTGTTACTTATTTAAGTCTTGTCTTTCTCCCTGACCCCAGACCATCAGTTTTGAAAGCAGGTATCTTTCTGTGTATCGCTAGACAAAAAAAAAAAAAAAACAGTGTCTATCACCTGGAAGGAGCCGAGCAGCTGTCTCCAATGGATGAGTGCTCCAATGCAAGCACCCTGTTTTCTCTCTCCTCCTGGAAAAGCCTTCCTGCCCTCCCTTCCAGCAGGAAGACTCCTGCCCAGTGTCCAGGTCCATGCACAGATGACACAGGAAGGCTTTTCCCCTATGTTTCGGCAGGGCCCTTTCTTGTTCCCCAGCTCTGTGTCTGTTCATCCAAATACACATCAGTATTGAAATTCCTGCATGTCTGTATCCCCCTCTCCCTAGTTCCCCAAGGCAGGGACTGTGGGGGCTTGGCCTGCTCCACCCAGTTCCAGGCAGGCCCTTGGTGAGCACACAGTGGTCCTTTGCTACACCAAGACAGTACTTCAGTGGTAGATTTTGGGCAGATTCTGCACATGCATGCAGTTAGGATTCTAATTTTAATTAATTTATTTTTTGAGTCAGAGCCTTACTCTGTCACTTAGGCTGGAGGGCTGTGGGCACAACAACTGCTCACTGCAGCCTTAACCTTCTAGACTAAGGTGATCCTTCCACCTCAGCCTCTCTAGTAGCTGGGACTACAGGTGCGTGCCACTACACCTGGCTAATTTTAAGATTTTTTTTTTTCTTTAGTGAGAAAGCAGGATTTATTAAGAGGACAGAGAAGCTATCACAGTGGGATGGGACCCGAGGGGGTTGTCAAGTCTTAAGATTTTTATAGCCCTTTTTCCTGTTGTAGGTAAAAGTGAATCATCTCATCCTCCTCTGTGGATAAGACGACGTGGGCTGGAAGCATGTGGAGTGTCCTACAAGGCTGGAGGCCAGGGCACCTGGGCCGGCACAGAGCCCTGGTGTGGGGCGCTATGGGGCAGCAGCGGCCCCCAGCTGTCCGGGCTCTGGCCATCACTGGCTCCAAGCGCGGGGACGAGTACAGCTACGTGGTAGTGGGCGCGGGCTCCGCAGGCTGCGTGTTGGCCAGCCGGCTCACGGAGGACCTGGGCGAGCGCGTGCTGCTGCTGGAGGCCGGGCCCAAGGACCTGCGTGCGGGGAGCAAGCGGCTCCTGTGGAAGATCCACATGCCCGCTGCCCTTGTGGCCAACCTGTGTGACAACAGGTACAACTGGTACTACCACACGGAGCCGCAGTCCGGCCTGGATGGCCGCGTGCTGTACTGGCCGCGCGGCCGCGTCTGGGGAGGCTCATCATCCCTTAACGCCATGGTCTACATCCGCGGGCACGCCGAGGACTACGACCGCTGGCAGCGCCAAGGGGCCCAGGGCTGGGACTACGCGCACTGTCTGCCCTACTTCCGCAAGGCGCAGGCCCACGAGCTGGGCGCCAGCCGGTACCGCGGCGGCGACGGCCCGCTGCGGGTGAGTCGGGGCAAGACCAACCACCCGCTGCACCAGGCGTTCCTGCAGGCGGCACAGCAGGCCGGCTACCCGCTCACCGAGGACATGAACGGCTTCCAGCAAGAAGGCTTTGGCTGGATGGACATGACCATCCATGAAGGTAGTGTGCCGCCTCCCTTCCCCAGCTGCGTGGCTCTTCTTTTAAACTAATCCTTATCAAGGCCCATCGATCTTGGCCCCATCGTGGTCAGTAGGTATGGACAAACTGAAACTGGTATTGGGTGGAAAGGGAAGTGACTTTTTGTACCCGTGGGTGTCACAGAATATAAGCCAAAGCCCACGAGAAACGACTTGGGGATGGTGAACCCATGGGCATCCTCTAGGTCTCTGGTGCTGTGGGTGTGGGAGGGTCAGCTCTCTGGACAAAGAGCCCAAAGGTTTCTAGAGACTTGCAAATGGGGAAACTGAGGCACAAAGCAGCAGCATGACTCTCTTTCCCCCATCTCCCTGGCTCCTTTCCTTACCTGGGCCTTTATAGATGGGGAAACTGAGGCACAGAGTGGGGAAGGGCCTTGCTCATAGCAAGACAGGCAAGGCTGGGGCTGACCCAGGGCTCCTGCTCACCTCTTTTGGATCCTCACCCCTTCTGGCAGTTGCTTCTGGTCTCTGTGTCATCCCTGTTGAGGGGTGAAGGATATTTTTTTTAACCTTCATCCAGGAAGTCCCAGGCAGATGGCGACTCCAGTAGGGCAGGGCAAACTTGCTCTGGTTCTAGCCCCTTCCTCCTGCCCAGCGAAAGGGCAGGGGGCTGTGCCTGATCGCTTCGCTCTGTCCTGCAGGCAAGCGCTGGAGTGCCGCCTGCGCCTACCTGCACCCAGCACTGAGCCGCACCAACCTCAGGGCCGAGACCCGGACACTGGTGAGCAGGGTGCTGTTTGAGGGCACCCATGCTGTAGGCGTGGAGTACCTCAAGGATGGCCAGAGCCACAGGGTGAGTGAGGGACAGCTGGAGGGCCGGGCAGCGTAGGGGGCAGTGACCCCAGTGGCTGGACTCAGGTCGGCAGAAGTCACACTCTCCTCCCCAGCCATACGCTTTCATTCCTGTGATGAGAGATAGCAGCTGGCAGCAGGGGGTGGAGGTGAGAAGGCCCCCTGGATCCGCCACCTGTGAAGGGCTCATGTTGCCCTAGCGTGAGTGTCCTCCTGAGCCTCTGTCTGCCATGCTCTACTCAGTACCTTCTATACCAGTTCACGGTACTGACCTAACAGACGGTTACAGGCTTATACTTGAGGCCTTAAAGCTCATAAGTGATCACATTCCGTATTTCTGCACTGTTAGCGGTGTGCCAGAGATTGGCTTGCACCCCTGTGCAGATCTGGCTGCTTACTTTCTTTAAACTCCTCCCTGAGTGCCTGCCTTCACTTATCTCATTTAAGCTTCCCCACCCTGTTGTAAGACTATGGCTACTGTCTGGCTGTGGCAGAATGTATTAGAGATGGCGCACACTTGACCATCACATGCCACAGTTGTGCATGCAGGTTGCTTTCAAATACCGACACAGCCAGCATTCTCTCCTCGACCCTCAGGCCTGAGCAGGCTGCCTGCAGCAGCAGCATGTTCCCAGCATGTCATGTGGATACATCCCAAGGCCACATTCTTGTGACGCTGGTCCGTGAGTCGAGAGAATAGCTAGCTTTTTTGAAGTGTGACCTGGCTGACCCTCTGCCTCTTCCAGGCTTACGCCAGCAAGGAGGTGATTCTGAGTGGGGGCGCCATCAACTCTCCGCAGCTGCTCATGCTCTCAGGCATCGGGAACGCTGATGACCTCAAGAAACTGGGCATCCCTGTGGTGTGCCACCTGCCTGGTGAGCCCCCTTCTTCACTGCCCCCCAGAGGCTATCTCTGCTCAACATAATGGCTTATTGCATTTTATCAGCATGAAGTGGGGAGATGTGAGAGTCGGTGTTCCTTGGAACTGTCACATCCTTCCCATGAGCCTGAAGGTCCCAGACCTCACTGGGCAGTCTTACCTCTGGTCCCAAGCCTTTGTGTCATTTTCCTTCTCCATTCCTGGCCATCCTAACCCCCTTGGAGGAGAGCGCTCTCCCGCAGGGAGTGTCTGTCCATGAAGCCCCACTGGACCAGGTGTGTAGGACCCAGACTTTGTGTCTCCATCCACAGGACTCACCAGCTGCCCTGAGCGCTAATGAGGTCCACTCAGTGCTCCCCTGCCTGCCTTTTGTATGAAGACCTAAACTGTATGGCCTGTCTTTGATGCTCTTGAGGGCCTGGCTCTGTCTGTCTTGCCTTCCCCAATAACCCTCCTCCCAGAAGGCGGGGCTTTTGTATGTTTAGGCTTCATCACAAGGGACCTGCTCCATGATGGTGTCCTGCCCAGCATACCCTTGA
Source organism: Tarsius wallacei (assembly GCA_963574415.1). Lineage (NCBI taxonomy): Eukaryota > Metazoa > Chordata > Mammalia > Primates > Tarsiidae > Tarsius > Tarsius wallacei. The sequence continues at coordinate 4,869 of CAUYQG010048085.1, forward strand.
TCTCAGATGAGCTCACAAGGGCTGTGCAGCATGACAGGGCTGCTTCCCTGTTCCGCAGGCTGGAGTGGGGGGTGCTGCTGTCTGTCCCTCTGGCCATTACCTCTTAGTGAGCGGTGCCTGCTGCAGGCATGGGCTCTGCTCTCATGGAGGGGCTGCTGAGCAGGGCTGACCAGGGACACCTAGGAGTAAGTGACAAGGGCAGGTGGCCTTGGCAGCACCTGAGAGAGGCCAGACTTGACCCTGAGCGCAGGAGTGGCATCTCAGGGAGGTAGCCTATAAGCTGAGACCCGGGGACTGAGCAGAAGCTGTCCCAGAAGATAATAGATAGAGAAGAATTTTTCAAACCAAAGGGGATGTTGAGAAGCCAGCTGACCCCTCTTGATAGCCATTTTTCTTAACCACTTCCTCTGTTTCAGGAGTTGGCCAGAACTTACAAGACCACCTGGAGATATACATCCAGCAGGCATGCACCCATCCCATCACCCTCCATTCAGCACAGAAGCCCTTGCGGAAGGTCTGCATTGGTCTGGAGTGGCTCTGGAAATTCACAGGTGGGTACACTCGTCTGTGATCACAGCGGAGATGGTCTGTGGGCCTTGTAGCCTCTCTCCTGAGAAGCCAAGCAAGGGTTCTAGCCTCAGATGCTGGGTTTAATCCTGAACTATGCCATTTACCTTAGCCCTCAGCCTCAGTTTTCCCATCCACAGAATGGGAATACACAGTTCCTGCCTAACAGGCTGGAGTGAGGACAGAAGCATTAGCACATGCAAAGGAGCTTAGCACAGGGCTTGCTCAAGGCAAGGCTCCTCAAGGATTAGGCACTACTCTTCCTCATAGATGGATGGCGATGGCCTCATGCTGCGCACCTTGTGGGGGCCAAGAAGGCAGGAGAAGAGCACAGGGGGAAACCTAGGTCTAGACTCCAGAATTAGCATCCGTCTTCCAATATATTCCTTGTGTTTTCTAGCTGTGCCTCAATGTTGCCTAGGCCAAGAAATGGTACTTTGAAATTCTACTCTTCTACTCAAACCTATACTTCTTGCACACCTGCTGTGTGCTGTGTGCTCTGCCAGGCGGTGGGGAGAACAAGAAGGCAGGTGACTTTGGCAGTGGTGGGACTGGCCCAGGGAGAGGGCAAAGCTGAAGCCCTGTTTAGCAAGTAATTGATATTTACACCGTGGTGCTGGCTGAGCCACTTGGGAGAAGGAGAACTAATGTGGACAGGACTTGGGTCCAGGCATCAGAATTGAGGCCAGCAAGAAGAGAAGCCGCCCAGGAGGAAGGAGAGAAACCAGGAGTGGCTGGCCCGCCTGCCACTCCCTAACAGTCTCTTCTACCTCATCCTCTTCTGATCCTCAGGGGATGGAGCCACAGCCCATCTGGAAACAGGTGGGTTCATCCGTAGCAGGCCTGGGATCCCCCACCCAGACATCCAGTTCCATTTCCTGCCATCCCAGGTGATTGACCATGGACGAGTCCCCACCCAGCAGGAGGCTTACCAGGTGAGCAGACAGAGCCTCAGCCCAGAGGGATGCTTCCTTCCCTCCATTCAGGAAGGTAAGATGCTCTCGTCTTCCAAGACAGTGTTCTCTCCACTGCAGCAGGACTTCAGGATGCCGTGCACAAAAGCCTGTCTCTTGTCCTCTGATTGCTCAGCATGTCTGAGTAAGGAAGGGAGCAGGGCAGCTCAGTGAGTCAGTCTGTGTGGTGCATGCTAGTCCTGACTGCAGCAGTTTGGGGCAGATGTTCTAGGACCCAAGCACCAGATGTGGGACCAACAGCCTCGGCCCTGGGATGGCCACCCCTGAATGTTTTGGACAATGGAGTTTAAGGCCAGGAGGAAGGAGTGATTCACGAGGTAGTTTTTCATCACTGTGGGAGTAGGGATAAGATGCAGGCAATGCTGGAATGCATTTGTTCTTAACTGACCAGAGGCCCAAAGGCAGGAAAACGGGCTGATGAACTGCCACTGCTTCTTCTGGGTTCTTCTAGGTGCATGTGGGGACCATGCGGGGCACAAGTGTGGGCTGGCTTAAACTGAGAAGTGCCAGTCCCCAGGACCATCCTGTGATCCAGCCCAACTACTTGTCAACAGGTAATTCAGCACTCCCCTTTGTCTCCCTGGGCCTGAAACTCGACTGAATGAATGCCTTCATGAGTTCCTGTGTCTCTGAATCTTAGCCCTGGATCACTTTTCCAAGACAAGTTACCCTCTGTCCACCCTTGCCCCATCACTTTAGCCTGTAAACTTGCATGTGCTGCTCCAGAATGTTCTGGGTCATATGAGGTAACCCTGGGACCTCATTTTACACAGTAGGAGAGGTTTGCAGCTTTCAGAACAGTGTAACCTGAAGTGCAGGGAGACCTGGCGGTGCAGATGCAAGGTCTGTATGGATATCTCACTTAGCGTTTTTCCTGCCGTTGCTCTGAGCAGCCTCTAAAGGCAAATTACATTCCTGGGCCTGCCTCTTGGCAGGCAGCAAAACCCAGCAGTCCTCATCAGGCAGGTTTTGCCTGGTGATGGCTGCAGGCTGCTCCCAGCCACACTGTGGTGGGGGCAGGGCACGTGTTCTTATCCCTGCCTTATAGACAGTTCAGATCCCTGATGTAAATCTGGGCTCTGGGGCAGGTTGTATCTGTCTAGGGTGCTGTCTTTATTTGAACTACACGGGACTCTTCTTGGTTGTGGTCTAACTGCCTGTGGACAGGTGATATGCAACCTGGTGGCTCAGTCTTCCATGTCCCTGAACTTTGTCCTCAAACTCTGCCCCCTCAGGCAGCTTATTGAGCCTCTCCATGCTGTGAACCTTCCAGTGAGGCCAGTATGGTAAGAAGAAGGGTCTCACCTGTTTCTTCTCCACAGAAACCGATATTGAGGACTTCCGTCTGTGTGTGAAGCTTACCAGAGAAATTTTTGCACAGAAAGCCCTGGCTTCCTTCCGGGGAAAAGAGCTCCTGCCGGGAAGTCATGTTCGGTCGGATAAAGAGATAGATGCCTTTGTGCGGGCAAAAGTCGACAGCGCCTACCATCCCTCATGCACCTGTAAGATGGGCCAGCCCTCTGATCCCACTGCTGTGGTGGACCCACAGACCAGGGTCCTCGGAGTGGAAAACCTCAGGGTTGTCGATGCCTCCATCATGCCCAGCGTGGTCAGTGGCAACCTGAACGCTCCCACAATCATGATCGCAGAGAAAGCAGCTGACATTATTAAGGGGCAGCCTGCCCTCTGGGACAAAGATGTCCCTGTCTACAAGCCCAAAACCCTGGCCACCCAGCGTTAAGGCAACCCCTGCCTGAGGATGACCAGAAGAAGAACCCCCTGACAAGCCACGAGGGCCGGCACAGTCCTTGCTCCAAAGTTGCTTCCTAGAACTGTCTAGAACATTAGGCCACGGGTGGCACCCTCCTCAGTGGCTGAGAATTGGATAATTTCCCAAGAAATTAGGTAATGAATCAAACTCCTTTTCCCCAGTGCTTCCGTATGGGCCATTTGAGGAAGGCCAGCATTTGGGCTGAGGCCTCTCCTCCCTGCCTCCTGGAAGGACAATAGAGGGAGACAATTAACTCCTGCCATGTCCTTATCTTGTGTCCACATGGCCTTCTCTAACCCAGGGTCCTGCTGCCTTGGGAACAGTGGTTCCTTCTCAGGCCTCCCCTTAAGGCAAGCCCCTAGGAGAACAGGTGCTACATACCCAGTGAGACCTGCAAGCCTCTGAGACCTGCCCTGGGTTCCCCAAGGAAGGGCCTCCTCCATCACAAACTGTGAGCTCTAACTGAGGCTCAGAGTCATAGTAGTCAGCTCAGCCTGGGCTGGCACGTAATTCTTGTTCCCCTGTTTAGAGAGGAGAGTTGCCTGCTGGTAGAGAAACTGGCTTTTCATTGCTCACATCTTGATTTCACTCCAAGTGAGGCAGGTAACCAGGCTTGGCTGGGTCACTCCACGGCCCACCTTGCCGATGCTTAATAAACATGATCAGCCCTGATGAGAGGATTTCTGGACCTTGTTCAGGGACAGAGAGTGGAGGAAATGCTACCTGTCCTCATTACCAAAGGTTTCATGATTTAGCATTTTAAAAGATTTTCCTGTTACCCAGAAATACAGAAACCCAGAGCAACCCCGCTATACCAGATCACTGCTTCACACTGAAGCGGCCAGCCTGAGAGAACTCTTTCATAATGGCTTGGGAAACAGCTCAGCAGCCTGGGCTGCCCAGCCGTAGACAAGGCTGACTAATTCTCATTCTCTAGACATCCGTGGGAACAGACCGGGATGGAGCTGAGACTGATGGGAAAAAGCAGTTAAGTACCACCATGTACCCTGATCCTGTAGAAATGCCACTGAGTAAAAGAAAAATCAATTAGTGAAGATTTGAGTTTTGGGGGAAAAAAACAAGATAAAAATAGCATTTACAACAGCTCTTTGATTTTTAAATTTGTTATAACTCATTAATGTGATCCAATAACTTATTTTGAACTGAGATACCTTATCCTGACTGCCCCTACAAGGTAATGAAGACGAACTGCATTTTAAATTGATTTTTTTCTGAAGACATTCATAGCCACCATCAATGGCAGAGAAGGAAAGAACTGCCACATGGGAACTTGCAGGGCTGGGTCCAGAACATGGAGGGGTGGAAAACAGGAGATTCAGAGGGTTCAAGGTGGCTTGCAGGCATTGGAGGTCCACAGCCATCCATAGCTTATGTTTTTGAGAAAAGCTTCCAGAAAGGTAGAAGAAAACGACCCTTTCTCGCCTTAAAATTTTAAGCAGTTCTTGTTGAATCTTACCTATATCTTGCTTTATTTTCTATTCCAAGGAAGTGTTAAGAAAGAAAATCCTAAATCTGCCAAGAGACTTGTTCCTCCTAGAAAGGGTCTCCACCTACCCCACAGCAGCAGGCTGTGGCCATCAGGCCTCTGGGCACAGGGGGTGGGACCAGCAGGAATCGAGGTGCCAGTCCTGCTGCTCTGAGGGTCCCACACAGCCCTCCTTTCAGAGAGTATGTTGATTCAGGTGGGAGTTCCAGACCGTGACTGTGCTGACCCTCCTCTTCTGGTACAGAGATGGATGTGGCAGGTGATAGTCACTTAGCTCTGCCATCTCTGCATCCCTGCTGTGTCAGCCTCTGAGATGATGGCAGATTTAGTCCAGGGCTGTATTTTAAGATAAGCAAAATGATGCATGAAAAGGAGCCCACTGGGGTGTTGCATGGCCTCCAGGCCCCCATCTCACATATGCCAAGGGGAGTTCCACAAGACCGCATGGTTTAGCCATACATGGAAGTGAGTTTCAGAAGAAAAGACAGCAAGTGTCACGTGTCCAGAACCTGTGTGAGAGTTTCGCTGTGCGAGGGGAAGCTTTCACTCCAGAAAGGGGTTGTCAGCTGAGGAAGCCAGGATGGGGAGAAAGCTTCAAGTGGGAGGGCCAGCCACAAAATGGGGGTGCAGAGACTCCCTCAGCTTCAGTCTCATAGGGAATCAGGACCCTTGGCAAGAAGCCTGCAATACCTAAAAAAAACCCCTTAAAAATGTGCTTTGAAAAAAAAAAATGGGTGAAAGAGCATACCAGAATGCTGTGCATGTGCCCAGAGCCCTGAGGAGCCCTGGCTAGCTAAGACACTTGTGTTGAAGCCACCGCATCAGCAGAAGGCTGTTCCCGATAGAATAAGGGAAAGAACATGCAAGGGGCAGGGTGGGCTGCATGGGAGCCCAGAGCATCTGCCAGCATGACTGGAGAGGGCACATCCCAAAGTAGGAGTTGAAGGCCCTGAACGTAAAGCAGAGCTTCCAGCACAGGCTGCAGGCACAGTTTCTATAAATTCAAATGGAGTCTTCTCTCCACCAAACCATGTCCCTCATCCCAGAATGTGTCTTATGCTTCCCCTGTTACACCAACTTAACATCAGCTCTAAATATAGATGTTTTTTCTCTTAAAAAAAAAAAACTAAAAAAATCCTCTCCACTGGCCCAGTACGTCCCCAAGACCACCCTGTCACTCTCGTTCCGTTGTTGGAAACCAAGGCCCAGGCCTGCTCTTCTCTCCTGCCTTCCCTGTTCCCTGTAGAGGAGGAGGAGAAATATTTTAGAGAAAAATCTTTTCAACAAACAAAGCATAGCTGGAGTCAGTTTGTGAGTTGGGGTGAGCTAGTCAGGGAGGCAGGGCTCTATGCATGACATCAGGTCTATTGCTAATATCAGAGCCGCTGTAGGAAAACAACTGGCAAGGACACTTAAAGACTGTAAAAAGTACACAGTGTGGCATTAGATCCACCACTCTGGCTTCTCTCCCAGAGTAGGGTCGGCAGTCGAGTGGGAAGTGCACCCAGGCACCCTGTTGCCAGTCTTGCCTCACGGCAGAGCCCATACCATGCAGCAAGAGGCCCCGCAGTCCGCACAACCCACCTGCCCGGCCTTCGGCTCGTTCTGAAACTTCTTAGGATGCAGCTGGGAAGTGCCATCTGGCTAAGCGGGGGTCCAGCTGTCTGGGTGGAAACTGAGGTCTGTACCTTGAGCAGAAATGGTTCTTAACGAGGTGATCGCTGTTAGTCGACGGTTAAATCATAGCTGCCGTTTCCATTTTGTAAAGATATGAAAAACAAGATTAAAGAAACTAAATGTATTATTCCTGCGGACAGAAAATGACTTTGGAGGGGGACCGAAAAAGAAAGACATTTAATCTTAAAACTTTCCTAGAACAAAGGGAAAAATATATATAAAAACATGCTCTACAACTTCAAATTTTTCTTACAAAGAAAAATTTAATATCAGATGAGAGGTTGAACCAGGCTTAAAGCAGACATATATCAGGAAGTGGTGCAGCCTGTAAAAAATGCCAGTTTTTCAGTGCTGACTTAGGAGAAGATCATCGCTCATACCAGACACTCGGGGTCCTGGTGGCGATTTTGACCTGATGATGTCAAGCCACATGGTGAGGCCAGTGCCCAGCGGAGAGACGCAGAGTCGGAGATAATGTTGACAGTGGTGTAGCCCTTTAGGAGAAACGCGCTCCCTGAAGCTGGTATGAAGTTGCCATCGGCACCCAAGGAGCCAGGAGGATAAGAAGGAATCTACGTCCTCACAGAGTTGTGCCCCTTCGGAAGCTCTCCCTGGCAGACGCCAGCTCTGTGCAAGGAGAGCTCCCAAATATGACAAAATTATTACACAGTTTTATTCTGAAGAACATTTTGTATTTTAATAAAAAATGATTTATGTCAGGAAATAGTCATTTACAAACCTTGAAGTGTTTTTGCCTGGATCTGGAGTAAGAATGTCTTAAGAAGAGGTTTGTAAGGTCTTCATTACAAAGTGATGTTATTTACAAAAAAGCATTAACAGGTTGTCTATGTACTATTTAAAAATTTTGGACCCAAATTGCTATCTGTCTTTTTGATTGCAGGGAATCCCTGCCAAGGTAACTTGACAAAATCGGCATAATTCTGTTAACAGAAAAGGAAGCCTTGATGGTTCTAATGATCCAAAAGTGGGTTTTCATCAGGACGTACAATCGGAGTGTGAGTGCATTCTAATGAAAACTTCAGCCCTCATTCAATTGCATATAAAAGCCCTCAAAGAGAACACACAGTACAGCAACGTTTTGTGAAAGGCAACAATACGATTTGTACAGACCCCAACATTCTAATCCTAGAGATCACCATGGTGCTTCCTCTGTCCCCCCACCCTGCCCCAGCACCCTTTATTTCTTAAGACAGGCAGCACCACGAGTCCCTAGGGGACAAGAGCAGAAATACTTCATTCACCTGTATGATTATTTCTGTACCAGAGATGCAAAAGTGTAACGTGTGGGCAGCTGAGAAAACCAAAACTGTGGTGCCACAGGGACAGAGTAGCCAACTCAACCTACTCTTCTGTAATTAACTTACCACAGGGTTAGAAAAGTCAAAACCAAAGACAGCTGCAACCCATGGTGGATCAAAAGGTACAATATCAAAATCATAGAACTCTTGCCCAAAGAAAAGACTGCAAACAGTCATCTGGTATATCTTGTGTAAAGATAGGTTTATAGTGACTCAAAATATTTTAGAAAAATTTCTGTAGTGTCAAGTTCTTTTGAACCCAAAATTTTACCCCCAATGGATTTTTACTGAACAAATGAGAATTGGCTCTATTTCTTCTATGTCTGTATTGCCCAAGTAAAAATACTAATAATTTCTAGATTTCAGTAGGGAACTACCAATTATTAGGACCCATGGATATTGCTGCAGTTCAAATACGGTACAATAATTACAAAATATAGACCATCTCTTTACAAATACAAATTAGAGTATATTACAAGTCATGTACAGTAAATCTATAATTTTTAAACAAACTAACATATCTAAGTTTACCTGGTTGCGAGTGCATTATTATTCCAGTTTACAGTTGCCCTTAGCGTGACAGTCAGAAATCGACCATCTGAGTGATATTCTCTTATGTAAACTGGTGTCACATAACAGAAAACCTTGTTTATAAGGTCCCATTCTCCTCTCATGAGGACCGCTGGTAGGTGGGTTCTGACTTGTACATTGTATTTCAGAACAGCTAAACAGGAACCAGGAAGCAGTGTATTTGGGGGAAAGGGATTAAAAATGGATACATTGGGCCCAGTGACTGTCTGATATGCTAGACCGATGGCTGAGGTAATGACACAGGTGTGGTGATCGTCATCACCTTTAACCTTCTCCTGCCACACCTTCAGGCAGGTGGGCCTGGTACCCTGTGCACGGGAGAAGCAGACCCCACAGCAGTGCCCATCTGGACAGTCGGGCGAGGCCCTCCTCGCCTACTCTCCAAGAGGAGTGGGCCTGCTGTCTCCTGCAGCTGGAGCTAAGTACGTGCTGCAATCTCCAAGCTCAGAGCCTGTTCCTACCAGGTTTATGGCTTTCTTGAAGCATGACATCACTTGTACAAAAATCTAATTGAATATTTACTCCCAGCTAGTGCCTAAACCTTCCTAACTATGAGGCACTTTTCTCCTGGCCCTCCTGCACCCCACCTGAGGCCAGAGCCAGTCTGCCCCTCACTGGAGGCTACAAGGTGGTGATGCATATCATTTCGTCTGCCAGGTCCTCCTCATCTCTCCCAGGGTCTGGCTCTTCATCACTGTAGCCAGGACCAAAGTCCTGTAGCTCATAGTCATGCCGGTGTGAGAGGGCACCCACATCCCCATTGGCCCGGGGACACATGTTCCCATTCAGCAGGGTGCTGGCTGCACTCTCCATTTCATCGATGGTTAGGTCACAGGCATCAGCAATTTCGTGTTTCGTTGCTGACACAAATTTTGGGTCCCTTGCATAGCGTCCTAGGCCCTCGGATATCAGAACCTGTAAAGGAAGACAGATTGATGGCATGAATGCATTATAAGACTTTGTGGAAGGTCGTGGGGATGACAGAAAATTAGCTCAGGCACTAACTGCATCATGTGCTTTGGGGGAGCAGCTTGATCATGTGTAAGAGGCCTCATACACGTTAACTAATGTAAATGGCTTTCACTTTGAAAATGTCATGATAACTCATGTAAATGGCTTTGGCCATTTTCAATGTCATGGAGGCTGGATATGGTGGCTCGTGCCTGTAATTCCAGCACTTTGGGAGGCTGAGGCAGGAAAATTGCCTGAGATCAAGAGTTTGAGACCAGTCTAGGCAACATAGAGAGACCCTATATCCACAAAAAAGTTTTAAAAATGAGGCAGGCATGGAGGTGTGTGTCCGTAGTCCCAGCTACTTGGGAGGCTGAGGCAGAAGGATTGCCTGAGCCTAGGAGGTCAAGGCTATGGTAAGCCGTGATCATGCCAATGTACTCCAGCCTGGATGACAGAGTGAGACCCCGACACACAAATAAAAAAGAAAACCAAAATAAAATAAGTCATTTTAAAAAACAAAACAAAAATGCCATGGTGCTGGAAACTACACATGGCCAAATAAAAATGAAACCCATTAAGGGAAGAAATTTAGTATAAACTAGTAGTATTTGCAGGAAGAGCACACATAATGCCAGTACAGCTCATTTATGAGAATTGATGGTGGTGGCCAGTCATGCTTTAAATAAGTGCCTTCTGCTAAATAGTGACCAACAGAGGCACCTGCCTGCCTGCCCTCAGACCACCTTCTTCCTGCTGTGTGTGGTTGCTTCTCCATTGTTCAGTCGCTGTTGTTCCTGGAGCCCGCCCTCCCGTGACCAAGAGCCATACTTACTGCCTCCACCAAGCTGTCTGCGCTCCTCTGTTTGTCGCTATTTTTGTTCCGGAAGCTGCTGGGGATGGTCAGGCTGGCTGGCGTGAAAGTCCGATAGGAAATATTGGGCTCATCCGTGTACCAGGAGCTGCGGTGCAGGGACGGCAGGCTGCCATTGACCTGGTCCAGGGACTCTGACCGATCAACCTGGATCAGGGGGGTGTAGCACGGTGTCCAGTCTCGGTATGGAGGGGTCGCTGGAGGAGTGGCCCATGATCGGATTGAGTGACTCGGTGAGTACTTCTGGGCTTGACTCGAATCAAGGCCTGCAACTGCCATGATCTGAGGAGAGAGAGGAGAGTGGAGAGACCAGCAGTCCTCAGAGGCCTGGGCCTCATACCTCCTGAGGACTTTCAAGGGACCCAAGCACATTGAAGTAAACCAAATGAACGCACAGTAGAAGTTTGGCTTTCTGGCAGAGTGTGTTTTCTTTTGCCCCAAATCCACAATGCATTTCCTTATGACTGTTCCCAAGAAGTTATCAGCTGCTAATTCATGAAATCACTTCAAAATGATGAAGAATCAGGGCAGACAAGCTGTGGTGTGAACACACCACCCAGTTCACTCTGAGTTTAAAAAGTTAAGTACACTCAGGGAAAATGAACAATTCTAGCACTCACAGGAGAACACAACTGGTTCTCTCTGTCCTAGTTACCTGCTCCAATAACCAACATTTGGTCTTGTCCTAAAGCACTGGGTACAGACCCCACATCTTACAATCCCACCACAGCAGATCCACCTTGGGATTTGCATGCTACAGAGAGGGATGCTGAGGCCCAGTCTGTGCAAATGGCATAGCTCCGCAGCCAAACAGGAAGCCATGACACCCTCGGGAGATGCGTGACAAGACCTGGGCCTGGCTGGTGTAGGGCAGGAAAGGGAAACACATCTCTTGCACATGCCCTGTAGAAATTTCCATGCCTGCTCGGTTCATGGCATCTGATGGCCTGGGCCTTCCAAAGGTTTCTCCTTCCCCAAGGACGCAGAACAGAAATAAAAATTAGCAAAAAAAGTGAAGGCAGAGAAGTGAAAATCTGGCAGAGACACTTCATTAGAAAATCTGAAATGGCAGCTGAGTGTCCATGTGCTCAAGACCCCAGGGTAAAGACCCTGGGGGAAGACTGGGCTCTGCCAGTTAACTGACCAGCACTCACTGTGCTGGAATCTCCCTTGACCACCCCGCACACAAACTCTGATGGGATACTTCCAAAGAAAAAGCGCCATATTCTTGTCCTTGAGGCAAAGCCCTGGTGAGTGAGCTCTGGCCCTGACCTCCCTCCTGTCCACCCACCCTCACTGTGGGAAGGTGGTTCTACCCAGACCACTCTCCCCCAGGTCCCTGTGTAGGCAGGCAGGGGCGGCTCACCCATCCCTGTGACCACAAGGCCCTGCTCACAGAGGGCTCTGTAAATGTGTCTGAATGGAGGAGCCACCTCTCAGAGCAAATAAAAGGCTGTACTGATTGTTCAGAGTCGGCCGAGTGACCACCACTCCCCATAGCTCAGATGGAACCACGCTGTGTCTTCAATGCCAAGAAGAGATATGGGAGAAAGACTGTGTACCCAGGAGAGGCCAGCTTTGGAAGCCATTCCCTGGATTCAAAGTCCAGCTGGTCACCTGTAGGAGCCTGGACAGAATGGGACTTGTGGCCAGATCTATATGGCAGGGTTGTTAAAAGGGTTGAACCAAACTGGATGAAGGTTCTCTCCTTCCCTCCTGGTCCTGGCAGCCAAGGGGAAGGGAGCATCCCATGGGAGAGTCCAATGCGGAGTGCCCTTCAGGCACATGGGGCAAGACCAGGTGGGTCGGCTCACCTGTTGCTGCATCAGGTGCAGAGGCAGGGCAGTACGGTGGGGGAAGGCAGGGGACAACGGAACCTCCTCCTGGCTGCTTTGCCGGCGCAGGCACTCAAAGTTGAAGGAGGATCTCCGGTGGGCTAAGAAGGCAAAGCACACCAGGCAGTTGTAAGGCAAGTTCTCTGTCAGGTCACTCTCTCAGGACTCATGGAAGCCCCCTGGGCACTCAGCAGGGAGCCAGAAGAAGCAAGGGTAAGCCCAAGAGAAAGAATTAAGGGGGAAGGGGGTCTCAAAACTGATGAAGCCCAACTGAGCGATGTTTTTAAAAAGTACAAATGGCCGGGCTCGGTGGCTCAGCCTGTAATCCCGCGCCTTGGGAGGCTGAGGTGAGTGGATTGCCTGAGCCCGCGGGTTCGAGACCCGCCTAGGCAGGCGAAACCTCATCTCTACAATAAATCAAAAAAAAAAAAAAAAAATTAGCCGGGCGTGGTAGCGCGCGCCTGTAGGTCCAGCAACTTGGAAGGCTGAGGCGGAAGGATCACCGGAGCCCAGCAAGTCGAGGTGGCGGTGGCCGGAAGCGGCCACTGCACTCCAGTCTGGGTGACGGAGTGAGACGCAAACTCAAAAAAAAAAAAAAAAAAGTACAAATGATGACTTTTAAACACTCGCTTGCTCTCAGGAGGAGGCGCTAAGGTAGCCCAGAGGGCAACGGATCCAATTCAGAAGCCCCGGCCCTACACACTGTGGGAGACAAACCT
>CAUYQG010048089.1:0-30732 GCA_963574415.1 Tarsius wallacei
AGAAAGATCAACAAGGCTAAAAATCAACAAGATGATCTGGATCCTCAACCTGACACTTGACCAAATGGACTTAATAGATACCTACAGAAAACTTTACCTAACAGCCATGGAATATGCATTCTATTCATCATCACATGGAACTTACTCCAAAATTGACCATATTCTTGGCCATAAATAAAGCATAAACAAATCCCATAAGAACAAAATACTGCCATACACCTTCTAAGGCCACAGTGGAATAAAAATAAATATCAATACCAACAAACCTCCCCCAAATCAACAAAGACATGGACACTAAATTAGCATAATGGACAACTTCTGAGTCAATAGAAGGCAGAAATTAAAAATTTCTGGAAACAAGTGAAAATAAAGACACATCTTACCAAAACCTCTGGGATGCCATGAAAGCAGTACTGAGAGGGGGTTTCCTTTCTTTGTGAACACACATCAAGAAAACTGAAAGATCACAAGTTAACAGCCTAACACCACAGTGGAGCTGGAAAGGCAAGACCACAGTGGAGCTGGAAAGGCAAGACTATCAAAACCCTAACTTCAGCAGAAGAATCCAGATCACCAAAGTAAAAACCCAAATACAGAACATAGAAGACAAAAGTATCATAGAAAAACATCAATGAAACAAAAAGCTAGTTATTTGAAAGGATAAACCAGACTGATCGACTCTAGTCAGATTGACCAAGAAAAAGAGAGAAAAAACTCAAATAAACACAACTAGAAATGCAAAAGATCAAATTATAACAGAGTCCAAAGAAATACAAAAAATTATCAGAGATTACTATGCACACCTGTATGGAACCAGACTTGAAAACCTAAATGAAGTGGAGGAATTTCTGACATCACACAATCTCTCAAGGTTGAAACAAGAAGAAATTGAGACATTAAATTGATCAGTAACAATCCAGGATATCAACTCCATCATAAGAAAACTACTACAAAAAAAAGTCCTGGACCAAACAGCTTTCCAGTGGAGTTCTATAAAACATACAAGGGGGAGTTAATACCAAACTTACTGAAAGTATTCCAAGCAGTTGAGAGAGACAAAGCTCTCCCCAAATCATTTTATGAGGCTAACATTACACTGATACCCAAACTGGGTAAAGCTCTAACAAAGAAAAACTACAGGCCAATATACCTGATGAACATAGATGCAAACATACTTAAAAATATTCTAGAAGATTGGATCCAATGACACGTCTCAAAAATCATTCACCATGACCAAATAGGCTTCATCCCTGGGACTCAGGGCTTGTTCAACATCCACAAGACCATAAATGTAATTAAATATATCAACAGATGTAAAAATAGGAAGCTCAATATTTTATCGTTAGACACAAAAAGCTTTTGATAAAATTTGTCATCCTTTTTGATAAAAACCCTTGAACTCCTAAGCATAGAGGGACCTTACCTCAAAATAGTAAGATCCATCTAGGATGTACCCACAGTAAACATATTGCTAAATGGACAGAAATTGAAAGCATTTCCCCTTAAAACTGGAACAAGACAAGGCTGCCCACTTTCATCCCTCCTGTTTAACCTAGTGTTGGAAGTCCTAGATAGAACAATCAGACAAGAGAAGGAATTCAGTGGTATCCAAATACAGAAGAAAGTCAGGTTATTCCTGTTTGCTGATGATATGATCCTATGCCTTGAAAACCCAAGAGAATGTGAAAAACCTTCTTGCACTGATAAAGGACTTTGACAAAGTCTCAGAGTACAAAATCAACATGCAAAAGACAGTCTCATTCTTATACACCAACAACAAACAGGCAATGAACCAAATAAAAGCATAGTCCTATTCACAATAGCAAAACAACAATAAAAATGAAATACCTCAGCATCTTCCTAACCAGAGAAAAAACCTGTACATTGAAAACTATAAAACACTGCTCAAAGGCATCAAAGATGACACAAACAAATGGAAAAATATTTCATGCTTAGGGATTGGAAGAATCAATATTGTTAAGATGTTCATCCAACCCAAAGCAATCTACAGATTTAACACAGTACGCATTAAATTACCAACATCATTCTTCTCAGACCTGGAAATGACAAAATAGAATTTCATATCGAAACATAAATGATCACAAATAGCCAAACAATCCTCAGCAAAACAAACAAAGTGGAAGTGTCGCACTTCCAGACTTTAAATTTTATTATAAGGCTACAATAATCAAAACAGCCTGGTATTGGCACAAAAACAGGCATATAGACCAATGGAACAGGATTCCAGAAGCAAAACCTCAATTTCTCACCAACTCATCTTCAACAAATCCTCTACCACCAACCACTGGGGAGAGGAGAACTTATTCAGTAAATGGTGCTGGGAAAACTGGCTGACCACATGGAGAAGATAAAAATAAGACCCCTACCTATCACCATACACAAAAATCGACTCTAAATGGATCAAAGACCTAAATGTAAAACCTCAGACTGTAAGAGACTTAGAAAACTCTTGGGGTTTTGACCAGAAATTGGAACTGGCAACCAATTTCTGGTCAAAACCCCAAATGCTCATGTCATAAAAGACCAGATAGACAAGTCAGACCTCATCAAACTGAAAAGCTTCTGCAAAGCAAAAGAAACCATTAAGTTAGCTGGGAGACCAACCACAGGATGGGAAAAAATATCTGCCAACTGTATATCTGACAAAGGTCTAGCAACTAGGATTTACAAGGAGCTCAAACACGTTGAAAGGGTAACAGCAAACAGCCCTATTAAAAAGAGGGCAAAAGAAGACATATGAGCAGCCAACAGATACATGAAAATATGGTCATTCTCACTAATCATTAATGAAATGCAAATTAAAGCCACACTGAGATACCACTTTACTCTAGTCAGGATGGCCATCATCAATAATTAAAAAATGACAGATGCTGGAGAGAAATTGGAGAAAAGGGTATACTTCTACATTGTTGGTGGGAGAGTAAACTAGTATAATCTCTGTGGAAAAGAGTCTGGCAATTCCTAAAAGATATAAAAATTGATCTTCCAATGACCCAGCAATCCACTTTCTGGGAATATACCAAGAGGAGTTCAAATCATTCTATGAAAAAGATACCTGTGCACACATGTTTATTATAGTACTATTCACAGTAGCAAAAACATGGAAGCAACTGTGCTGCCCATCGACAGTAGACTGGATAAATAAAAATGTGGTACATATACATGATGGAATATTTTTCAGCCATAAAGAAGGGCAAAATTATGAACTTTGCCACAACTTGAATGGATTTAGAGTTCATAATACTGAGTGATCTGTCACAGAAACAAAGAACCGAGTACCACATATTCTCACTCATAAGCAGACCCTAAAAATTGTCATAATACTGTGAGAAAGGGATTGGCAGTAGTGGGACATTGCCAGGGGAGGGAGGGGGAGGCACACTTCATCAATAACGGTATCTGATCTCAAAACCAGGCGAAGTGGGGACCAAAGGGATGCCCAAACTTTACCTGTACAATGACCATTTGTATATCAAATCCTGAATTGTACCCTACATCTTTAAAATAAATAAATAAATAAATTTTTAAAAAAGAATACAGAAAATAGAATCAGTTCTTAGGAACAAAGCTTATGAAGGAAGATGGTGAGTAATGCTTCTGAGTGTTGATTCTGTGTTCTAAGTTTTTCTTTCAGTAATTAACAGAAATATACATAAATAAAACAATACACGTTTACTTAAATAAATATATATATATCTTCAAGGTAAAAGAGTAAAAAGAACTCAAATTATTTGGGTGTGTATTACATGCTAGACATTCTACAAGACAATTTATGTGTATAACATTATTTAAATTCCATGGCAACATTCATTAGCAAAAAACAGTCTCAGAGAAGACATTTAACCTACCCAAAGTCACATGGAAAATCGAAAAAAGAAATAGAATTTATTTTAAGTATTTCTAAATTTAATGTCTTAGGTATTGGGTTGCTCATAATTTGTGTGTATGTGTGTGTGTGTGTGTGTGTGTGTGTTTACAGTGAGTAAAGAAACTCTTGGACAAAACTCTGTTTAGCATAGACTGTAGAGATAATGCATCAATCAAAATTCCTGTCTCCCTTCCCCCATTACCTCCCTTTCCTCCCATTTCTGTTCTTTCTTTTCCTTATCATCATTTTCATCAGTATAATCTTTATCTGAGTAGCATATGATGACAAATGCTATATTTTCAAAGTAGTTTTATTAGTGTTGTAAAAAAACCTTCATTCTTCTAATGATCATTATTGGTATCCTGTCATCAACTTTTGAAAATGCCCTAATACTTTTCTTTTATATTGGTTATATTTTATACATGATATTATGCCTGTTTTGCTATAATGCAGGTAATAAAGTCAAGTTTTCAAAATTCTTGTTTGTGCTGATTTTAACTTCACAGAAAAAAATTAATCAATGGAATGTTAGAACTAGTCTAGTTGTGCTCTGAACTTCCCAGGTCTTTTTGAAAAGTTAGAATACAAAAGTAAGTAAACATATTCTCTATCTTCTAGGAATTTACTTTCCAATTAATAACAATATCTTACATTAATGCACACCTTTATGCCTAACTCAACACTTTAATATGCAGTAATTTATAATGAGATAATTTGCAAAGGTATACTAAATCTGTTGGGATTTGTTATTTGGGGAAGAAATTTGAAAACAAGAATGATGAGTTATAGACAGTTTCATATCTGAAAAAAAGGTTAGATTTTACAGTAAATGGTAGAAAATAAAATTTTAAAGATATATCTTTATGTGTTTTTGTTTGTTGTTGTATTTTTTTAATCTGGTTGGAGAATTGAGTTATAATTTAGATGTTACTGAAAGAAGATTGCAAGAGAAGGGGAAAATGATTCAGGAAGAAGGAAGTTTAAAAAAGATGTTTGAAATGGAAAGAGGTGAAAACAGGAGGGCAATTTTGATGATACTATAGTGACTATAGCTACCTTGTAAGCAGTTAATTTAAATTGGCTTCATAGACTTTGAGACCTAGCAATCTACTTCTCATACACACATACAAATAAATGGTGGGTCGCCACTTTAGCTACACATAATTATATTATCTTGGAACTTTTAAAAATACCAACACAAAGACTGAACCACAAGTATTTTGAATTTATTGTTCTAGAGGAGTCCCAAGTGTTGGTATGTTTCAAAACTTACTTAGGTTGTTCTAATGAGTAACTACGATTGAACACCACTCCCTTAGCATTGGCTCTAAATGTCAATGTGCATCAGAGTCACTGAAGAACTACTTAGAACCCAGAATTTCTAGTTCATTTTTATGTGTTGGGGACAGTTATTTAATGTTTTTAAACATTCCAAGGTGCTACTGATACTACTGGTCCAAGGACCACATTTTAAGAATGACTAGTTAAAGAAATAAAAACTTTTTTTTAGTAAGCAAGAGTCATTTATTAATTGATTGTGTTCATTCAAAAATACCTGGGCGTCTACATGTGTATGGGGTTATGCTGAGTTGTAAGAATTCAGAAATAAAGAAGACAAAGGTCCTAAAATCAAGGAGCACACGGTGTTGCCATAGGGACTAATATAAATTCTATGTTAAATTTTATTATTGGATAAAATATGGGTAAGAGATTTGGATTTGATAATGTCCTCCAGCTGTCCTAGGCCTAAATTCACATGATTCTGCTTTCAAGTTAGGCAATGTGGTAGGAGAGGAGAAAGTTAGTTTCCAGAAAAGCAGCAAAATCTTCAGACTGAGGAAGTTTATGCTACTTGGACTTCCTGGGAAAGAATTTGGACACAGGGGATGTTCATAAAAATATCAATATGTGCTTTAGAATATGTTTGGGTAGATTCTATTACAAAGAATTCACTCATGTCTTCTGAGTTAAGTCCTCATAAACTTGGAGATTTATCCTTATTCTACTAAAAGCATTCATATTTTTTATAACATTAGGAGGTCAACATATTTGGCTTCATTGGTAGTCCCATAGGAGTGTGAAATCTTCATGGTTAGGGATTCAATTTCTTCTACATCTCCCTGAAGATGCAGGTCTAGCAAATTGTCTTGCTACTGGGCATTCTGTTTTAGCTGTAAAGAGTTACAATAGACTCTATCATATCTAGAAAACTCACAGAGAAGTCTGCTCATTTATAGTACCTGGTCTACATGTAATTGCGTCCCTTTTGTTTTCTCTCTAAATACTCTGAGAGATTTATTTCTTCACTCTGTAAGAGATCTGAAGAGGTGAGATTAGTATATTTTGTTGAATTTGAGAGTCTGTTGGTTTAGTTTGTGTGTTTTAGATAAGGATCAACATACCGACATACTGTTAGATGACAGTACCTATCTATCTGAGGTATCACTGATTTCTGAAGATATTTGGCCATAACTTTTAATAATAAAATTAGTAAGTTCACATACAATAATAAAATTGTTAAATTAGTATACAGTTACAGGCCAGTATTTTTCAAGTCACGTGACACTGTAAGCGCACTCATGAAATGAACTTGTGGCTTCTTCTGAGGATTTTTATTGTCACAAAATAACAACCCAAGCACCCCCAAATGGTAATATTAACCTCCCAAAATACTTTTTTTCAAAAACAAGTTATTAATAAAAGATGCATAATTTAGTTACAAAAAAAAGAAGAGAAAAAGCAAACAAATCCTAATACTGAAAAGACAGGAAACTGAGATGTCTACATATGCAATGTGAATGAAGAATTTAATCAATCATTTTGATGTTTTATCCCTCAAGCATTGGTATTAATGAAAAATGTGGAGTCTTCTGAGAACTGAGTTAGCGGATTCTGTTGCTTTATCAGTCTGATAAATGATTGGTTGTGTGTTTCACTGTCTTTCTTGAATTTAATTCACAGTGGCAGGTAAAATTCTCCCTTGTAAAGTAGCTAGCTAGGGAAATCACTTTCGAAGGGAAAGGAACTGAAAACTACTTGGAGAAGCAAAGAAAAATGAATCTGGGGATCACATGGAAAGCTTTGAAAAATGGATAAATTCTTGGTTCAAGAATTTAAAATGCTACTCAAGGACTCTGAAAATGAGATCACTTGGATTTGCACATTGGGATCACTGACTACCAAGATATCACTTCCACAAAATAGCATCCTCCTCTCAAAAAGCAAAAACTAGAGTGTTCTTATTTTACATTTTGTATAAGAGGAGGTTATCTGCTTTCTATACATGTGAAATAGGTTTGCACAGTTATTTTCTCTTTCTTAACAGATACATTTTTGTTGGTTTTGCTATTTTTTCTCTGTTTTTGCTTGTTTTCTTATCAGAGACTCATCTGGAAAAATTTAGAAACAATTCACTAAGTAAATCAGACAACCATCAGACTGTGTGGAAGAATGCCAGTCTCTAAAATTTGTGGTTGTATTTTGCCATAATCAGTGGGCAGAATGAAATATTAAAATATGCATGTTAGCTTCCAATAAGTTGTGGGAAGTGAAAGGTATATGTATTACACATTTATGGTCAAGAAAGTACCCAGGTCTGTATTGATTCCCAAGCTTCTTTTTGATGTGACACTAGTAATAATACCTTACCTGGTTATAAAACTCAACTTTAGAATATTGTCCAGTGAAGACTTTTTGTCACTCACATGGTTCAATGTCTACTCAAGTTAAAGGGTTTAAATATTGCCAGTTAACTATTTTAAGATAAAAAACATAGGCTCATGTAAGATGCTAATCTTTTTAAAAGATACACCTATTTTTCCAAATTTAGGAATTCAGCAATTTTCTGTACACACCCTTTGAATTGTATTTTGATTTCCTTTTCAAAAAATTGCTAATCGAAGTTTCTCAGGACAGCACACTACTGAGAAAGAGGCAAAATTTATGCAGATAGATCAGTACTGACAATTATTAATACTGTATGGTAAATCTGCTAGGAACATGAGATTGTTGCTAGCATGTATTGGTCTCTCTGCTGAGTTTCATTCAGACTTTGACTCTATACAGCAACTAATGATGAAATAAATACTAAAATTTCAAAATAACCTCCTTAGTAATGATCCATTTATAGAGTATAAAGTTCACTATAACTATAAGAACCATTAAAATTATTGATGGACAAATTGAATACTGAAGTAGTATAAAACATGGGTTTATAATTTTTGTTGCTTATCTTCTCCCTTCTTTAAAAATTTGGTAATATCAGAACAGAAAATCACATGTGGCAAATCAAGAATCAAATACATACTGTTATGATGACAGAAAAAAAAAATACTGCCTTCCAAACTGATGATAGTTATACTGTCTTAAATTAAAAATAGTTGTGATGGATAACTTATCTAATATTACTGTCTAGTGCGACTTAGAAGCAGTGGCTCAAACTAACTCTTTTAAAACAGAAATTATCCCTTGCGATAACTGGATACCACTATTTATATAACTTATCTCTAAAAGTTCTACATAACTTATCAACTAATTCATTACACTCAATCAACATTTCTTGGAGAATTCACCAGAAATTTACATTGCAAAGCATGTGCATGTTTTCTGTATGTAATTTTAAGACATTTCTCTAGTCATGATGGTGTGGTACAGCCACCTTGATGTGATTTTTCATATACAAATATTTTCTCTTTTTTCTTTTTTTTGTTATAAAGATGTGGGGTACAATTCAGGTTTAGGTATACAACATTGATTATGCAGGTACCCTTGTTGATGAGGTATGCCCCTCCCTCCTAGCAGTTTCCCTCAACTGCCAATCCCACTGCCCCTGACAGTTTCCCATTACTACCAAATGCTTTCTTATAGTATAATTGTTCAAGGATCACTTATGAGTGCGAACATATGGTACTCTGTTCTTTGTTTCTGTGATAGATCACTGAGTATGATCGACTCCAGATTTTCTTGAATAGTTGTTTCCTCATTTGCTATTTGCTTTAAGAAACATTTTCAGAGGCATTAAATTATTGTTTTCCTAGAGTTTATACCAGTTTAGCTTTGGAATCAGTCAGCAGAGCATCTCATGCTGTCATGCAGAAGTCGACCTGCATGAACAGTACTTTAATATTGTTCTTTTTCTCGCACACACATTTCTCATTTTTTTCCACATTCCTTTCTCTGTCTCTTTAACTTTCTATGTTTCTTTTAAGTTCTCATACAGAGGGATTTTTTATTGACTCTATCTATCCTTCCGTAAAACACAGTATTCAAGCAGATAGTATATAGGTAGATGTTCCTTGTTAATATATATGATTTAGGAAAATAAGGAAAGAAAGAGAGAGGGAGGGAGAAAGAGAGTAAGACAGACAGAGACAGAGACAGACAGAAAGAACAAAATGCCAGTGGGAAACTCAGTTCAGGTTTGGTTAAAGCCCGAATGTTCTGCCATTTCATAGCTTCCAGATGCAAGTCAATGCCAGTATTTTATTCTCTTTCATTTTATGGAAGTGGGAGACTCTTTCAATAATCCAGTATTATAAAGCTTTCTTGATTCTATCTGTCCACTTTATACAGAATATTTAATTCCTGTTATCCAACAGAATAAAATTGCTTGAATTTCTTTACTAGATTCCAGGCCCTGAGCCCAGTAGTAATGTCAGTTCAACCAAAGGCAATAGTCTGCTTGTGTTCCATTACTTATATTCAGCTTTCGGTAGAATGACATGCCTTTTATTTTATTCATATATATATATATATATATATTTTTTTTTTTTTTTTTTTGAGTTGGAGTCTCGCTCTGTCGCCCAGACTGGAGTGCAGTGGCCGCTCCCGGCCACTGCAGCCTCGACCTGCTGGGCTCCGGGATCCTTCCGCCTTCCAAGTAGCTGGAACTACAGGCGCGCGCGACCACGCCCGGCTGATTTTTTATTTATTGTAGAGATGAGGTTTCGCCTGCCGAGGCGGGTCTCCAACCCGCGGTCTCAGGCAATCCACTCACCTCAGCCTCCCAAGGCGCCGGATTATAGGCTGAGCCACCGAGTCTGGCCATTTTTATATTTTTAACATGCTATGTGTAGAAGGGATGGGGAGATCTCCACACATAAACTTATAATAATTTTGGAGATAAATTTTAATTTCATCCTTTATTTAATCTTATTAAATGTGATTTAGTGTTTTTCTTTTTTAAAGAAAAAATTGTAAGGATTTTGGCAAACTTTATGTATAAAAGAATGCAATGTGTCCTTGTCCTCTGTGGAATTTTATGCCATCTTTTTATTCTTTTTGTTTAAACAATTTTTCTTTTTTTCCTATGCATTGCATCTAGTATGGAAAATTCACTTATAACTGTTCTAGCATATTATTCTCACCTTTTTCTAATCTACCTCAGATTCAATATTCTTCATATCTTCAGTTCTTTCTCCTACCTTCCAGTGTCATTTTTGTCATGAAAACATTTTTGTTGTCTTAATTCAATCAAACTGCCAAGACTAAGTCATATACTCTTTTCACAATACAACTTTCTTCTCTACTCCAAGCATCTATTCATTAGATTTTTAGAGGGTGTTGTCCTGCACAACTTCTCCAACTCTACTTCTTTACTAACTAAGCATAGAGATATACAAAGTAGTTAAGAATTTTATTGCAATTCTGAAGTGCCTATTATATCCAGTATTTCCATTATATTTCCAATGACTCTTTCTTTAAATAGAGATTATTTTCTCACAGAGATTTCTCATATGCCCTTGACTCCACATGCTTACATTGCTTTCCCATTATTTTCAACATCCTCCATCAGAGTGATACATTTGTTGCAATTTTGAACCAACGTTGACATATCATCAACCAGAATTTATAGTTTACATTAGGGTTCAAATCTTGGTATCTTACATTCTCTGAGTTTAAATGAGTGTACAATAACATGTAGCCACTATTATTGTGTCATACAGAGAATTTTTACTGCCCTCAAAAAAATACTTTGATTATCTTTTTATACCCTCACTGACATGGCATGAAATGGAGGGTATTATTAAAGACCATTTTAAAGATGAGAAAGTTAAGGCTTACAAATAATAAGTAACTTGCCTAAAATCATAAAGAGTAAATTAATTGTCAAGGTCGTATGAGAATTCTTATGACAGATTCCACATCAATTTTGTCTCTCAGCTACAAGTACATGTTTACACTGGTGTGTTTGTGTGTATTTTCTTTGCGTTTCTTTTAATCTTTGATGATATTCTGCCTTATTGTGAAACTATATGTGGCATGCATATTCTATACTTTAAGACTATGCAATTGTTGAAGGCAGAAATCATGTATTTTAATAGTTAATGTTTTCCCCAATGTCTACAAAAATGACTTTGTATTTAAAGTCACACAGTAAGATTTGCTTAGCTAAAAAGTCTTCAGCATTAAAGGCATTTTAAGATTATTGTTAATTAGCAGCCTAACTACTTTCTAGTTTCCTGGTAGTTGACTAACTTTTTCGTCAATTGGGAGAGACATTAACTAACTTTATCATTTGGCCTCTTTCTAATTTGTGTAATTATTAACTCGTTGCCTACATATAGCCTGAAGTTTTGGTTAGTTAAATGTTTTCTAATTATGTTTCTCTAATTAAGGACTGTTAAATAGGCATCTCTGAAGTAACCACTATTCAATGACGGGTAAACTAATACACAAGGGCTCATGTCTTTATTTTTTTAGCCTTATATGAATTCTTCAATATCTGTAATTTTAATGTCTAAAATTATCTAAATAAATTTTATATATCTGTTTATTAATTTATCTATCCACCCACCTACCTAACTTCCCTTATAGTTTACCTCTGATCTACTTATTAATATACATATCTATACATCTGCTAAGAGATTTATCTATCAATCAATTATTCTAGGTATAGATGTAACAAAACATAAATTTTACTCAACTAAGAAAATATAAACAAAATGTATAGTAGCACTTATTTTTTCTCAATTAAGTTATAATGGCAAGGAGTCACCATTTCATTTATTTCTGAGATCAAGAGAGATTTCATGAGGTATATGGCAGTCAGAATATTTAGTTAAGGCTCTCTTTATCTTGTTTCAAGCAATTACCTATAATAGGCTAACTATCTGAGCTTACATGATCCTAAAAGTTTAGAAACCCTATAGTATCACAGTGAGTGAAAAATTTTTCTGAGACTTAAAACTCTGGGGTCCAAGTTCGGTCTTCCTCCGGTGACATGTACCTCTGAGGTCTTTTTTTTGTCTTTATAAAATTCTGCATGGCAGTAGAGTTTGTTACTTATTGTTAAGAATATGCGCACAACTTGTGGATAATTCCAAGTTCTTGCTGCATACTTGGAAAACTCTTAGAAATTTCGACAACTCTCTAATTTGAAAGACTTTTACCTAGTTTTTCTTCAAAATTCTCAGGAACATAATGTTGACCTATCTTCCATGAGAGTGGAGGTAAGAGTAAGTAAATGGTAGGCTCAGATAAGTTAATTTTTGTTGTTGTTGTTTTGAAGTCATTCTCTCATATGATTATACATTAATATGCCATTGAGTATATCAAAATATTTCTGTAATACTTATTTTCAATAAAACATTTAATTTTATCTAAGATCTGACTATCTATATACATATAATTATAAAAATATATATTTAATATACTTAATAAAAGTTTAAGCATACTCAACATGCCTGTCAAATTGTATTATATAGTTTAAGCAGAGTATAATGGTATTATACAGAATGCTGTTTTACACATAAATACTTTGCTTTATACATTTTTTTCCTATCAACTTCCCTTTCCTCTCCTCATAGCCCAGAATTTTATGTACACATATTTATATGTATTTGTTTTATACTATGTGCTGCACAAAGTAACTGCTTCATATATGCTTATTAGCTGTTAGCCCTGTTGTATTAAATACGTCAGTTCATATATTTCCATATCACATACATTTTTCCTCATAAAAGTGTATTATTTTGGTGTTCCTAAGCATCATTTTTAGTCAAAATTTAGTGAAAAATTTTCCCTTCTACTTTCTAAATGGTTATCAGATGTCATGCATCAATCATCTTACTGGTGATTAAGGAATTATACAGACAGATATGCGATGTGAAATAATAACAGATAATACATTTATAAATAAACTTACTGTAAATTTATAATAAAATATTACACATATGTACATATGAAGGGGGATCCTCATAAACTGGAATTATCTTTTTGTGGGTGGTCCCATTGTATTACAGGCTTTCCCCTAATTGGTAAGTGTTCTAGGAACCCATCAACATCTGTGTACCAGCTAGCATTGTTGTGGGAGGCTGCCTTCAGCTTCAATTAATTTTGTTTGGAATTCTTTCAACACATTTGCACATTTCACGATAGGTGATTTATGTGTGCACCAGACCACACTGCACTGAGTGTTCAGAAGTTTCTGACCGAAAATGGAGTGACCCCCATGCCCACCCTCCCTATTCACCCTGTATCTCCCCAAGTGACACTTTTTGTTTCCTTGGATGTGGAAGAGGTGAAACAAAAACTGGCAGAAGCACTAAAAGGCAACAAAACTGACAAGTTCAAAAACTGTTTTGAGCAGTGGAAAAGCATTTCAATAGGTGTATGGTATTATATGAAGAGTACTCTGATGATGACTGAAGTTTAAACATATAAGAATAAATACACAATTTTTTATAAATAAATTCCAGCTTTTTGGGGGATCTCCCGCATATACATATATTTACCTGCTCAAGCAATAACAGTTTGAATGGATATGAGTAAGGAATTTAATTATCATCATTCATTTGGTTATAAACATTTGAACACCCTGAATGTCTAAGAAATAATGTTTTTTTTTTTCAGTTACAAGAACAATAAAAAAATCTATGAAAGGATTTTATTGACTAGAATTACTATTGTATGTGTTTATGTATGTATATAACATTTTCTAATATTATCTCCTGAATATGAAAAAAAAGAGTTAAGGCTTCTCTCAGCAGAAAATTTAATATTTAATGCAAGAATATATTATCATGTAGTTAGATTATTTCTAGTTTCACTTGGGAAAAAATAAGCACAAAAATCTTGCCATTTACTTTGTTAGAATTCAGCAAAAAATAGTCTAAAATGAATTTCTATAGCTGGAGTACCATAAGATAATTGCAATTTAATCACAATACTAATTTTAGAAAATACAAGCAAATAGTCTACTATTCATATTTACAATATAGACTTATAAAATATATTATTCTGTATATAGTATTGCCATATTTGAAAATTAACTTGATATTGTAAAGGAACAAACACCATTTTCAGATTTCCATATTTGCATAATTCAGGGTTTCATTGGTTACTTCTGATTGTATGATGTATCTTAGATATGTTTTTTAATTTTTTTTTTTTTTTGAGTTGGAGTCTCACTCTGTCACCCAGACTGGAGTGCAGTGGCCTCTCCCGGCCACTGCAGCCTCAACCTGCTGGGCTCCAGCAATCCCAAAGTAAATGGCAAGATTTTTGTGCTTATTTCCCTTGCCCAATTTTCCAATTTTGTCATTCTTCTTAACACTTATTTGAAATCACATTGATATTTTATATATATATATAGCAAAATACATAAATATTAACTGTAGAACTTGGAGAATTTTCCAATAATAAACATACTTACATGATAACCACACAGATCAAGAAGCAAAACATTACCAGAATGCTAGAACTCCTCATACCAGTCACTTTGTTTCCTGCAAAAATGATTATCATCCTGGCTTTTTGATCACCATATATTAGTGCTGTTTATTTTTTAAAGATATTATGCAATGTGTTTATGGACATATAGTATAAGTACCTGGATTCCTCTGTGCAATATCAAATTATTGCATATAAATGTAAGTCTTTTTCTTTGCTTTTGCTACACAATATCATGAATATACCATGTTCCACCATTGAGGGGTATTTGGCTTGTTTTTTTTTTAGAAACCACTATGAATAATGTTACTGTAAATATTTTTACATATGTATTTAGTGTGGAATAAACATATGTTCAGGTTTAGTATACACTGCCTGTTTTTAAAGTGATTGTACTAATTTAAACTTCTCCCAGCAGTGTGTAAGAGCTTCATTTGCATCACATCTTGGCAAACAGTTAATACTGTCTTCCATTTTAGCCATTAAAGTTGGTTTGTAGTGGTTTATATTACAGTTTCAATTAACATTTTCTTTATATTTATGGAATGGGGTGCTTTTCTTATGGTTACTAGCTGTTTGAATTTTTTTTTTCTGGTGAAGCACACTTGAGTACATTTTATGAAACAAAGAAGTTGATTCTAAAATTAATATAAGCATTCAAATGGCAACAGCAATCAAGGCAATCCTAAGACAGAGAGAGAGAGAGAGAGAGAGAGAAAGAGAGAGAGAGAGAGAGAGAGAGAGCCACAATAAGGTTTTATTGTCAGAAGGGTAGATATACAGAACAATCTTACAGAATAGAAAGTCCAGAAATATTACACACAGTTTATAGTTATCTGAGTTATCACCAAATCTCAGTAAATTAATGAGGAAAAGATGATGCCTTTTTATTGAATTGTGTTGGTTAAGTATTCATACTAAAAGATGAGTTTTAACCTCTAAAGCACAATATATACAAAAATCAATTCCATATTGATGTAGCTTTAAACATGAAGGTTAAAATAATAAAACTTTGGAAGAAAACCTTGGTGAATGTTTTCAAAACTGCAACAAGCAATGATTTCTTATATAGTACACACAAATATTTTCCATAAAAAGAAAGAAATTGACAAATTAGACTACATTTAAATTAAAAACTTTTCTTCATCAAAATGACCCATTAAGATATCAAAAATAAAATTAAAAAACTGGGGAAGGATACTTGCAATACTTATATTATGTAACAAAGGAGTCATATTCAGAATATATAGTAAAATGCTATTAATTAGTAAGAGAAAAGCAAGAAACGCCATAGAAAGATGTCTAACTCTACACATTTTATACTTTTAAAGCTACTTTTATTGTTTTACAAAATTATTACTCAAATCTTAGTTATTTGTAATATATTGAAAGATTTATATTAAAGACCAATTAATGCTACATCTGCCCATATGAGAAAAAATTCGGATAAAATTTGGGTGCCCTAACTGTTCTTAATCTTCTCCATTATTAATTATTTTATTTCCTTTGGTTCACAAAATGACTCAAATTTTACAATATGAAAATCATGCAATTTTTATTAGAACATTCTGAAATATACGTCCCCCAGGTTTCTAAATTTCAGGTTATCAGCAATGAATGAACTTGAAGTGTATGCAGTATTTCTGAAAGCAGAGAGGTGATCTTTCAAAAGCGTCTTTTTAACTAGGCTGTTAGAAATGGCACTGCCACTGTGTTGTCTGTTTATTTAGTACAGATACCAACAGCACTCTTTTCCTTCCCAATCATGTATAGGAATCTACTAAACCATATTGCCAGATATCTTGCTTCTTAATATTTCCCAAATGCAGTAGTACAGAAGTGTTTCCAATTTTGCCAATATTTTGTCCTTTTAAAATATTTTGTCTTAATACTCCCCTCATAAGGCAGTCAAATAGCCAAGTTAGATTGTTCTGTGGAAATGTGCAAATACATAAGAATCTCTCAGCCTAGATTTAGGCTTGGTGAGGTGCAGAATAAAGAATGCTGTGGAAAAATTCTACATCTAAATAGATCTGGTCCAATGTTTCCTATCATCTGATTATTTTAGACAAATTTAGGATTGTTCAGGACTTTTTTTTCATCAAATAATCCATCTAATTATAGTCAAAAATAGAACTGATTCAGAAATTTATTAAATATTTATAGTATATCCATGGGCTATCAAAATGATAATTTATAGACATGTAATCAATTGGGGATAATGAAACCTGGAAAAAAGGATTAGGTAGATTAAAATGAACATCAAATTCTGACATATTGTCAGAACAATGGGTTTTTCTACTAAATAACAAAGAGCTATAACAAACATACAAACTAAAAGTTAGTTTGTAAGTGATGAAGACAAAGAGTATACTCATAAAGTTTTTCCAATGTAATCTTTCACAATATTTTATTAGCAGTACTGTAAACAGTCATTTTAAAATCAAGTAATATTTAGGGTCATCATGTACGTTGTGGATCTTCCATTTTGGAAGATATTTTTTGATTTAGCTAACTATAAATGAATGGATAAAAGTAAGGGATCTGATCTTTGTTGATTTTCTCTTTGTCAAAACATTGCATTAAATGCTATGCAGTAATTATTTTCTGCTATCTTAAAACAACTAGGTGATTTGGAGTGTCATTTCTGTGTCATAGAGAAAGTAAATAAGAGACATAGAGATGAAGAAACTTACTCTATATTATGCAGTTGGTAAGCAACAAAATGGATATTTCTGCTCAGCTAAGACAACTTGCAAAGCCTGTGGTCTTTTCTCTACCAAACAATAGAGTTAAGTTTTTATAAAAATTATTGTTTGGCAACTTACCAGTAGTGATTTGGTGTCATTTTCAACCAATAATATACAAGTACTCAAATGTATTATAAGATGCTTGTATAAAATAGTCTTAGTCAGGTTTCCCTGTGGTTTACATACATATATGAATTAACACACTATTGCCCTTTGCCCACTGTTTTTGACTGACTTACTGGAAAAATAAAATGGAAGTTTGACATGCTTATTAGTGACTAAAGAAAATAAAGAATTCCTTTTTAAAGTAAGTATACTCTTTAAAAATATCATGAAAGAAATTATAAGTGCATAATAATATAATGGTTTAACAGAATGGCAGGTTCTATAGTACACGAATATACAGCAAAATGTTTAGGTTCTTTTCCCATGTATATGAGTGTCTAGACAGCACACATTCCTCAACAAGGGTCATAAATAATCCATACATAATAACAACCTCTCTGTACTTAAGACTCTTTTTTTGCATTTTACACTTATGTAGTGAGTCATGAAATCTTTAAACTGAACTCTAAGAAATAAAACGATGTTGCAATGTTTATGTCATTTTTGAAAATGTTATCATTAGTTTTGATTGTGTGTGTTTTATTTTATCTTTTCAAATACACAGCTATTTTGACCCTTCTAAAAAAATCTATTTCTGGATAAAAGTAGTCAAGATTTTAATTATCCAAGTCATTGAAGACTATTTTGTTACTCTGTTAGAATTAATAGTCTTAGTCATAACATCTCATTTTTCAAAGGTAATCTCTTCCATCTTTAGAATTGAAAATACATACTTTTACTATAATAATGGCATGAAATAATGTACAGTCTGCCTTGGTCAACGAGATGGTTTATTGATTTCCAAAGAGATGTGGATTCATATTTATTTAATAGCAATATTTTGCTAGGTTTTGAGCTTCAGCTAACTCATTTTATTTAATACTTTGACAGTTTTACAATATGTGTTATTTTATTGTTATTCTTTACAGTCATTTATTCAACTAACAGTTACTGCTACAATTAGATAAATAGAAAACTGAGAATCAAAATCTTGTAAAAAATTGGAAAACTGATCAATTATGGCCTAATTTATTTTTTCTTTCTTAGGATTCATAATTTCATCAGTTATCAAGTATGTTAAGAGCCCAAAAGAAGACTGTTAATAAACCAAGTCAGTGAATTAAGATAATTGATAATTAACTCATTTATTTGTTGAATATAATAAGTTTATAATATAACCTAAAGTATATTAAAAATATATTCAAGTGTACAAGGGGAACTCCCAGAAAACGGAATTATATTTTATAAGGTGGACCTCTTGTAGAGCAACCTTCTCCTCTAGGAACACATCAATATCAGTGTTCCAGCAAGAGTTGTTGTGAGAAGTTATGTTTGGCTTCAGTAAATTTTTTTTTTTTTGCACATTCTTTCAGTGTGTCTGCCCATTTCATGATGGGTGATTTACAAGCTCACCTGCCCATACCACACTAGTATTCAACAGTTTTTGACCAAAAACAGCATGACCCCCCATACTCCACCCTCTCTGCATACCTGATCTCACCCAAAACAACTTTTTTTTGTTTTCCTGGATGAAAAAAGCCTTCAAAGGGTAACATTCTGCTGATGTGGAAGGGGTGAAACAAAGGTGACAGAAGCAGTAAAAGACATCAAAACTAATGAGTAGAAAACTGTTTTGAGCAGTGGAAAAAGCATCTCAATAGGTATATTGCATTAAACGAACATCACTTTGAAGGTGACTGAAGTTTAAACATATGAGAATAAATATCCACAATTTTTTATAAATAAATTCAGGTTCTTTTGGCCTTCTCCCATATATACTCTTTACATTACACACACATACACAAGAAATACACAAATGAGACATGCGTTTCTGTTACATTTCAACCACTGCCAGTGGTATAGAATCTTATATGAGATGGTGACTATTTTTCACGGGAATGCATACCCTGGGAAAAATTATTTTTCACCACCCAGCCAGAAAGAAGAATATTTAAAACTATTTAAAATTTTAAATCACACAATCTACCAGAATATGTGAAAATAGAAAGAAGTATAATTACTTGTTTAATTCAGGTAAATCATGTAATATTAAAAGTTATATCACTTTAAAAGAAGACATTGACAGTGCTCTAAATTTACATTTAAATGAAAAGAGACAGGAATGGCCAAATAAATTTGAAGAAGGACAAAGCTTCAGAATTACAATGGATATCAGAGATAGAGTTATAAAGACATATATATTTATAATAATTAATACATTATTGTTACAAACAGAAAAATAGATTATTGAAACAGAATAGTGAGTCCAGAGATGGCAAAACATATGTGGTTGCCTGATATAAACCAAAATAACATTGCAGTGCAATAGGGAAATAATAACATTTTAAAGATATGCTAGCTCAATTGGACAGTTTTTAGGAGAAAAAAAATTGATCTTATATCATAAGCACAAATAACATCTTGATATATTGCATATCTAACTGTGAACAGCAAACAATAAAGCTTTTAAAAGAAAACATCGGAGCATATAGTCATTTTCTTAGGGTAAGCCATAAAAATTTTAAACATGAAACATTTACCATAAATAACAAATTAATAAGTTGGACACTAAAGCTAAGAAATGTTGCTCAACAAAAGACAGTAATAGAGCTGTAAACAAAGAATGTAAAAAAATCACCAATTATACACCTGACAAAATAATTGTTTCCAATGTGTGTGTGTGTGTGTGTGTGTGTGTGTGTATACAATCTACAAACCAATAAGAAAATAGAAGTCAACGCAACAGACAATGAAAAAAACTAAAATAAGCATTTCTTATATGATTCTGAATAGCCTAAAAACATGTAAAAAGACACTTAAAACATGTAAAAAGGCACTTAAAAGGCTCAGCCTGTAATCCCGCACCTTTGGGAGGCCGAGGTGAGTGGATTGCCTGAGCCCGCGGGTTCGAGACCCGCCTGGGCAACTTGGTGAGTCCTCATCTCTGCAATAAATCAAAAACTAGCCGGGCGTGATAGTGCGCACCTGTAATTCCGGCTACTTGGGAGGCGGAGGTGGAAGGATGTCAGAGCCCAGCAGGTCGAGGTTGCGGTGGCCGGGAGCGGCCACTGCACTCCAGCCTGGGCGACAGAGTGAGACTCCAACTCCAAAAAAAAAAATTATTAGTCATTAGGGAACTCCCAATTAAAACCCCAATATTTTCCCAGAAATAAAAAAGACAAAAAAACTAAACAAAACAAAATACTATTTGGTGAGGATGTGGTGAATCAAGCACTGGAAGAAAGTGAGAGAGTAGGTTGAATGGTACAAAGACTTTGCCTTTTTATTAAAGTTTAACACAGCCATAGGATTCAATAATTTCAGACTTAAGTCTACAGCCAACAGAGATACCTATGAATGTTCTCAAAAGACGTATATAATGATGTTCATTGCAGAATGTTTAATTAAAGTCAAAAAGTAGGAAAAACCCCATAAACTTTTATAAACGTTTTATAAATTTTTAATAAAATTTTTATAAAATTTTTATAAATTTTAAATAAAATTTTTATAAAGTTTTAATAAAATTTTTATAAAATTTTTATAAATTTTTAATAAAATTTTTATAAAATTTTAATAAATTTTTAATAAAATTTTTATAAAATTTTTATAAAATTTTATAAAATTTTTATAAATTTTAGGATGATTGCCATTTCTTTCTACAATGTAAATCAAAAGCATTGAGAATTTAAAAATACAAGCACAAAAAAATTTAAATTGCAAAAAATACATGAATGAATCTCACAAATACACTAAGAAAAAGAAGAAGGAGAAGGAGGAGGAGGAGGAAAAGAAAAAGAAAAAAGAAGAGAGAGATGTTACCGGGAGAAGGGATGCTTCTCCCAGTGTGAGGTGGGTCAATTACTGGGATCTTGTGTTCATGTTTGGAAAGAATTTGCAAACAGACACATAAAGAAGCAGGATAAGCAAATAGCTTTATTAAAAAAAGAAGAGCCAGCCCGGGCAACTTGATAAGACCTCGTCTCTACAATAAATCACAAAAGTTATCCGGATGTGGTGGTGTGCGCCTGTGGTTCCAGCTACTGGGAAGCCTGAGGCGGAAGGATCATCTGAGCCCAGCAGGTTGAGGCTGCAATGGCTGTGAGCGTGCCACTGCACTCCAGCCTGGGCAACAGAATGAGACTTCAACTCAAAAAAAAAAAAAGTAAAGAGGAGTACATTCTCATGAGAGGAGAGCAGGCAGAAACAGTCTACAGAAAGTTGGTGCTCTATATCCAACTATTGTTGAGCTATAACTTTTATTCTTAAGAGTTTCGAGGAGTGGGCTTAAGAGTAGATTTTTTTTAGAAATCAATGGTCTTGGGGCTGGGTTTCTGTTACTCCTCCCTCACGTCAGGCAGGGGAGTTTCAGACTTTATAGGGTCATGCAGATACTGTCATAGCATCACTTATGTGGAGGGAGTGGGAGTCTACCCTGGCGTAATTTTATATTAATAGTATTAACAGTGAAGGTAAAAGTAGGTTGTGATTACCTTAGGTCAGCCTTGGTTGTTGATGTGCATGGTCCAGGGGTCTCTAAACTATTCTTGCCTTGGTGGCCAGCTCTCAACCACAAACATCCTGGGTAGATGGACTACAATACTTTAGATATATCTGACAAGACCGTTTTCCTACAGCTAGGTTGCTTGCAAGGTTCTGCACCAGCTGCTGCAGACACTAGTGAGCTTGCAAGTTTTCCTACAGCCCTGAACATTGTCCTAGTCTAATCTGCAAATGTAAAATTTCTTCAAGAAGTTCTATATGAACAACAAAAAAGTACGACTGTGCATTCTGAGTGGCAGCAGACTTAACTCTGATTAAAAACGTGTATCAGGCCAGTCACAATTGCTCAAGCTTGTCAGCCCAGTAATTTGGGAGACTGAAATGAGAGAATTGCTTGAACTCAGGAGTTTAAGACCAGCCTGGGCAACATTGTGGGACCTCATCTACAAAAAATACGAAAATAAAATGTAAAAATGTGTCCAATAAATGCATCTCTTTTGGAACACTTAATTACTGCAATCCTACTTCTGTATGAAACAAAGTAACTTCTGCAACCTCCTTGCATGAAGATAAAGAGGGAGAAAATTGTTCATATATTCTTTCTTGCAGTGAAAGTCAAAAACAAATATGGGAAAACACATAACTGATTATATTGGTTGTCAAATCATGTAATCTATGGCATTATAATCTAGACATAGATAATTTATAGGTGGATTCTAGTCAATAGTTGTGGATAACAGGAAAAGATCAAATTAGGAATTTTGAAAGCACAGTCAATCATCTGGACTACATGTCAAAGAAGCCATAATGTACAATGGGACTTTTTGGGGAACAAGGCTAAATATAACCATGGAGAAGCTATGGTAGTCATAGGAGTTGAAAAAGGAAAGAAGCAAAATGGCATTTGTGTTGTCTAAGAACATCTGAGGACCAGGCACACAGTGGCTCAAGCTTGTAATCCCAACAATTTTGGGAGGCTGAAGCAGAAGATTGCTTAAGGTCATGAATTCAAGACCAGCCTGGGCAGCACAGCACATCTTGTCTCCACAGAAAAACAAAAAATTATCTAAGTGTGGTGGTGCACACTTCAGTCACAGCTACTGGGTAGATTGAGGCAGAGGGATCACCTGAGCGTAGGAGATTGAGGCAGCAATGAGTCATGATTATGCCACTGCACTCCAGCCTGGGTAACAGAGTGAGACCTCAACCCTGACTAAAAAAAAAAAAAAAAAAAATCTGGGGTGTTTTTGGGTATCTTTGGTATCAAAAGAACAACAACTTTGGACATCACTCATTCACACACTGTGAAGTTGGCACTCTGCACAAGATTGTCACATGTTCTGGGAGGAACTGGAGTCACTGCAGAAGGTTTCCATGTCTGGAAAGGACTAAAAGAACCAGTGGTCAGACATAGACAAACACCCACACACATACACATATCCCACGGTATTTTCTATAGAATTTTAAATTTATGACCATTAGGCTGCATTTGTTAACAAGACTACAATTATAGGCATACCTAGCTTTATGGCCTTTCACTAATTGTGCCTTGTACAAATTGAAGTTTTGTGGCAACCCTGCATCTAGCAAGTCTATTGTCATCATTTTTCCAACAGCATGTGCTTACTTTGTGCCACACTGGTACTTTTTTGCATTATTTCAAACTTTTTCAATATTGTTTTATCTGTTATGAAGATCTGTGACTAATGATCTTTTATGTTGCTATTGTAATTGTTTTGGGGCACCACAATTCACATCCGTATAAGACAGTGAATTTAATTGATAAATGATGTGTGTCCTGAATGCTCCACCTACTGGCTGTTCTCCTATTTCTCTCTCCTCTCCTCAGACTCCTATTTCTTGAGACACAATAATATTAAAATTAGGCCAATTACCAACCCTACAATGGCCTCCAAGTGTCAAGTAAAAGGACCAGTCACACATTTTTCACTTTAAATAAAAAGCTAGAAATGCTTAAAGTCGATGAGGAAGGTATGTCAAAAGCCTAAACAGGCCCATCGTTGGGCCTCTTGTGCCAAACAGTCAAATTACGAATGCAAGCAAAAAGTTCTTGAAATAAATTACAAGTACTACTCCAGAGAACTTGTAAATGATAAGAAAGCAAAACAGCCTTATTGTTGATATAGAGAAAGTTTTAGTAGGGCTAGAAGATAAAACCAGTCACAACATTCCCTTAAGCCTAAACCTAATCCAGAACAAGGCTCTAACTCCCTTCAATTCTATGAAGACTGAGAGTTAACCAAGTTATGAATGTAAAGGAAAAGTTCTTGAAGAACTATTGGGAAACCAAAACATTTGTGTCACTTGCTTTATTTCAATATTTACTTTAATGAGGTGATCTGGAACCTGGAACAGAGCCAGCAACATTTCTGGATATGCACATATGCCAGTATGAATTAACCAATTTATGTTTTATTTAGAGCATTTTCAGTCCCTTATGAAAATTTTCTTCCTATCCAATGTTTTCAAATGTCTCTGTCAGTTTCAAGTCACTATACTTTATCCAAAGAAAGATAAATTCTCTTTGAGGCCACCTTGTGCTATTCTATATCGAAAGAGCTAACAGATAAAAGAGCACTCTGCCTGTTAGTTGAAAAAAGATTTGGTGCTAATGAATAAACGTCTTGTTTTTCAGTCCCTGGACAATATTAATATCAGCTTGAAAGAAGAACAGCCTGAAAATCTCAACACTAAATTAAACACATCAGCATGACCAGATGTGGTTACAAAAAGTCACTGAGAATCCTTGACGGGAAAGCTCATGTGCTTTCAAAAGAAGTCCAGATGTTGCAGTGTCAGTACTGCAACATATCTGGTGACAGGCTAGGTACAAACAGAAAGAAAGGAGAAATTCACATGTAGACTCAGACTATGTTCAATTATACCCACTTACCTGTTTTCCTTCCTTGCCTAAAGCAACTTTTTCTGCTCAAGGATACATACTTTCATATGGATGTTCATGAGTGATGTTTTCCCTTTAGGCCTATTTAAAACAAATGCATTTCTTGGAGGGTGCCTTTTGTTCATTTAATATCATTGAATTCTGCTTTGAAATCTAATGATTCAAGGATTACTGTTGCCAAATTGGGAGATTTGAGTATAACACTAATTCTTCTGCTAATGAACTATTCAAATTCACAAAATTCATTTAACCGTTCTGGATTTTCTTATCTATAAATCGATGACCCTTAGGCTTCTGAAAATAACGACTCACTAATTTATGCTTTATTTGTGGTACCTGCACATGTTTCTAAATTTTATTTTATTATTATGGGCATTTAAATAAACAAATATCTGGGGCTATTGGCTTAGACTCCTGCATACCTCTTTTTTTGTCACATTATACCCATCTCAGGCCATAAATTAAAAAAGCAATCAAATCAACTTTTTGAACTATTTTCACCTTCAGCTTGCAGAAGTGCTTCTAGTTTTCCACCTGTCTCCTAAGTAGTAGCACAGAATTTTTAGCCATCTATTTTGCTTTATGTTGCTGTTGTACTGGAGTGAACAGACATCTGTCAGATTAAGTAATGGGGAGGGTGTAGACAGACCTTCAACATTAAATGAAAGAATTCTTCCATCTTTTAATTTTTTTAATTACAAATTATTGTACATATTTATGGTGTACATAGTGGTGTTTTGTCACATATATTGTACAGTGACCAGCTCAGGTAAATGGCATATCCATCATTTCAATTACTTATCATCTGTTTGTATTGGGAGCATTCAATATCCTCCTTGTAGCTATTTGAAACTATAATGCATTAGTGTTAACTATAGTCATCTTAAATTGGTATAGAACACTAGAAGTTATTTCTCCTTTCTTGCTGTAATTTTGTATCATTTAACAATCTTTCCCTGTCCCCTCTGTTCTCATACACTTCCCAGCCTTTAGTATCCTTTGTTCTACTTTAACTTCTATGACATCAACTTTTTTTTTTGGTTTCCACAGACTGGTGAGAATTTATTGTGTTCAATTTTCTTTAAACTGGGTCTTCAAATACACTTAAGGTAAAAAGATCTAAAACATAAAAAATTATTAGGTAAATGAACTAAGTTTTTAAAATATAAAAGTGAAACATTGTATTATTATAATTTATGTTTGCCATGATCTATATTTTATAGAATATCATTTATTCAGCAAGTAGTACATGCAATATTTACTATATCAGGCATAGTTGCTGACTAGAAAGTATATCCCAATAAAAAAATTTCATGTTGGGTAAGATTTTGAAATCAAGATGATTTTCTATTTTTAACACTGTAAATGTTAAATGGCTGAAATCTCATAGATATAATAGTTCTAATACATTTCCATTTTATCTAAGTACTTAGGAAGCATGTTAAGTGAAATCAAAGTTGTTTGAAAAAATGGCCTTGCAGTAAATAAAACTTCTAAAGTTATAAAATTTAAAATTAATTTTTGTATCCTCAGCAACAATGCATAACAAAATTTTTCATAGCCTCCCTTCATGATTTTGTTCAAGTTGGCTAGTTACATCAAACTTCTTAACTGGACTGCAAACGTTAGGAGGTCAGGAAAAACTGATGTTTGCATGTGTATTTACCCAGTTGCTAGGCCATTTATAGTGGTATGGTAGGTGCTTATAAGAATTTTTTGGTTGACCAAATGGCCTTTTAATGTTGATCCTTGAACTTTCAAAGTTCTTTGATGCTTTGGTGATTTTAGAATGTTGTGTTTCTTTTTTCTTCCTGCTATATTACCAATTAAATCATAAGTCATACCTCATATTTCCTAACACAGTTTACTTTATTCTATTCATCCTGTTTCTTTTGAAGACTATTTTAAAGCACACAGTCATTTAATAGAAAAGTTCAAAATATTTTGAATGGTAAGCCCTCCCTAGGTGTTCTATTCAGATTTTTAAACAACTATCTGTAAAATGGTTATAAACACATATTCTTGATAAACCAGCAGGGAGCATATGTATATATTTTTGAATTGTAATGCAATAAGAAGTAGAATGGAAGGATTTAATAGTATTCTTCAAATTGTTTCATAGGCACGTTGCCAAAATACTTAAGCAAATGGCTTTTCGTATCCTTTTCTACTGAGTCAATATTAGTAATTTTCATAAAAGCGTCTTCCACAGTCAAGAGAGTCATGAAAGCATTTTTACCAGGAACAGAATGAGCTTATGTGGAATATTGATTCTTCATGTCAAACACAGCTGGAGTGTTTCACCAGTAATTCCAGATCTGGCATACAAAATACCCTCACTATTTCCTCAT
Source organism: Tarsius wallacei (assembly GCA_963574415.1). Lineage (NCBI taxonomy): Eukaryota > Metazoa > Chordata > Mammalia > Primates > Tarsiidae > Tarsius > Tarsius wallacei. Next base: position 27,190 of record CAUYQG010048089.1, read on the forward strand.
ACCTATTGAATCAAAATAAGATTGTTTAATAGGTACCTTAAAAAGATGCCTCCCGATGCCTGAGCCCATGAAGCATCAAGGGAAATGAAGAGAGTGGTATTAGTCATGTTCTGAAACACTCTGCTGAGGACAAATCAAAGTTGTCTCCCTATTCCAATGCTTTAGTGTGAACAATAATCCTCTTCTAACGAGCCAGGTCACTGTTTCGTTCCCTTGATCCCATTGCAGATGACTGTAGAACACACCATTCTCTGTGATGGGATTAGGCATCTGTTACAAACAGATGGGCTACCCCTAGTAACGTATAACAGGTAATAGCAAAACAGAATGATATTCCCCAATTCTCAGAGTTGATTTAGTTGTATGCTCCTCCTATGAATACGTTGCTTAATTTTGTAGGAGTTTACTGCGTTTTAGAGAGTTGTCATGCCTCTGAGGACAATTTAGTGATTCTTAATGCTTTGAGGTACACTGGAATTTCTTAATTTCTGGTGTATATTTTGTCTTCTGGCTTTCCTTAATGTTTGCCTATATCGTAATCATTAACTAACTCACATATTAACAGTTTTGTTTTCATGAGCTATTTACATCTTTCTTCAGATTTCTGAAGTTTATTTTCCTTGAGACTTACAAACAACATGGAAAGTGAGACATCCCTATATTATGTTCACTGGTATTTTCGGTCCTTAACTTAAGTATTTGAATAATTTCATATGTTTATAACTAAAATCCTAACACCACACTTTCTATCAAAAACTATTAAATTGATTACCACATTGTACAGTTATATTTCCACTAACAAAACATCAGTTAACAGTTCAGAATGACTTTACAAATTTATAAGTTAAGAAATTCACTTTATGCTCCTGTGTTAATACAATGCAGAACCGAGCTTGGTATAAAATCAGAAATACACGAGTGGTCTTCTTTATGTTATCCAGAAAAGCACTTTCTAAATATTTTAAAGTGTATGAGCTTGGGGGAGAAAAGCAGATATGCACTTCTCTATGACCTTCAAAGTTTAGGGTCATCTATTATCACTGATAAAATACAGCATTGTGACTAGCAATGGATTAGCCCAGTTCCTTTTACATTATCTTGCTTCATTTTTACTGACTATTTACCATCAGTTAGAGTGCTGTAAAGATGGAATTTTTGTGTGGGAAGGTAAAGAGCATAAATATTAGGCAACATTTTTTGTTGCTGCCAAATTTCAAATTCCCAGCAGCAACTCACTCTGTAAGGTAAAAGCAGAAAAATAGTCACAATTGTGTTACCATATGACAAACTGTCATTTTATGAGAAATAAAAGGTATTATTTTGAATCCACAATTCCATAGATATTTCATGTATTGACCTTAAAAACACATAGGATTTGTCATTTCCCTGACATTGTAAAAACAAATCTACATCTAATTGAATGTATTTAGACTTGCGAATTTTGCTTCTTGAAAAAAAAACGAAAAGAAAATAACTGTGACATATGTAGCTACAGAGAAGTATTTACATTTTATCAACCTTTAACACGTTGGAATTTGTTTATTAAGATATGAGTTCTAAATGATGAACATATTACATTTATTAGTTATAATGGCAAATAAAAGTATATATTTTTAGAATTAATATATTAATAAATAGGTTTATACATATGTTATTTTAATTGTCATTGTTTGCAATTAAACAAAAGCAACTTCATGGAGGGCAAAGACTAAAGGTGTAGAGATAGTTATTTTTTGAATTTAAGTCCTTAAAGAATAAACAACACTGTAATATTTATTATATGCAAGACACTGCTATATGCAATTTTACATACATCAGCTTTTTTACAATAGTCCTATAAGACTGTTACTTATCAATTATTTGATAATAACTGATGATGTTATTGTCACATTTAAAGATGAGGAAACTAGACAAAGAGAGACTTACCCAAGGAAATACAGTGACTTACCCAAGGTAATACAGCAATCAAGTGACAAGTGACAAGGTTAATGTGCGAATTAAGACAGCTTGACTCCAGAATCTGATCTGTGCTGTATCATCTAATCTTAAAGTTCTTTGTGATGACATGCTGTGTTTCATTTCTAATAATTTTTAAAGATGTTATTATGGGTTTAATTGACTCCCTCCAAATATGAAAGATTTGTTGAAATCCTAGGATTGTCCTGGAGCAGGAGACGCCCTTTATCCAACATGACTGGTGTCCTTACAAGAAAAGAAACACAGACATAGAAACACACAGGGAGAAAATGATGACATGATAACAGAGGCAGAACTTGGAGAGATGCATCTACAAGACAAATATTACTGACAAATACCAGATGCTAAAAGAAGCATGCAAGAATTTTTTGGTACAGGCATGATCCTGCCAACATTTTGATTTTGGACTTCTAGACTCCAGAACTGAGACAATACATTTCTGTTTTTCAACTCAGCTTGTGGTACTCTGTTATGGCAACCACAGGGAACGAATAAATGTATGGGAAGTAATAAATATACTGTCTATACTGATGTGCAAGGGAAGAAAAATGTGATAAAGAGATAGGCAAGTTTGTATCCTTCAGAAAGGTGGACCTTAAGTTTGGGCAGAGATCTAGATAAAGGTCTTGAGTGTGTCAAGTAACCTGAGCTTTTTACTCTGATTTTGACTAGAGGATTAGGACAATACAGTTTTGAAAATAAACTTAGTTTCTAGATATTCTTCACTGAACTCTTTTAGGTATCTGTTGCGCCTCCACACATGTATACAATTTTTTAAATTTATTTTTTTATAGACAGAGTCTCACTCTGTCATCCAGACTGGAGTACAGTGGTGCAAACATAACTCCCTATAACCTCAAACTCCTGTGCTCAATTAATTCTCAATCTCAGCCTTCCAAAAAGCCAGGACTACAGGCGCATGTGTATATAATTTTAAACGAAAATACTAAGAATAGAGATCGCATGTGCTCTCTTCGGTTACCAGCTACACTCTATACCTAGCAGGGGGTTCTACTCAGGCAGAACTTCATTAAAAATGTAGCACTAGTGCAGTTACTGCTACTGTTACCATTTAATCTTTTTTTTTATCAGCATTTTTTATTATCATATTGTGGGGTACAGTTAAGGATTAGGTGTACAAATATGCTTCGTTCAGACACCCTTGGTGATAAGAGGTGTCTCCCCGTCCCCAGACAGATAATTGAGTATCATTAATCCCATCCCCCCTCCCCTCCCCTCCCCGTAATTTCCCACCACTGTCAGTCATTTTCTTATAGTATTACATTGGATGTTCAAGGTTCACTATATGAGTGAGAACATGTGATACTCTGATCTTTGTTTCTATGAGAGGTCACTTAGTATTATAGATTCTAGTTCCATCCAAGTTGCTGCGAAATCCATGATTTTGCTCTTTTTTATGGCTGTGTAGTATTCCATCGTGTATATGTACCACATTTTTTTAATCCAGTCCTCTTTTGATGGACAACATGGTTACTTCCATGTTCTTGCTATTGTGAACAATGCTGCGATAAACATACGTGTGCAGGTATCTTTTTTATAGAGTGA